>JAYMTQ010000632.1:0-16667 GCA_036897385.1 Geranium incanum | reverse complement strand
GAGAGATCTGTCAATCTTTTTAATTATTAATAATTTAAATAACAATACCGCGAGGTTTATGTCCTCTGTTCTAAAAAAATTTATGCCCTAATCAATCGGAGATGTCTTTTTAAAGATAAATCAGGTTGAATGATTAATAAAAAATTAATGAAGAACAGTATTAATCAATGACTAATTGGAGATTTTTATAACACTAATTACGTCACTTCACCACCAAGTGAATATTTCATGATAAACTATGTACAAAACACAATGCAAATTGTCCAACCAAAGTTCAAATTTATTCATCATTTAAATACAAAGTTAGTTTCAAGACACTATATTATTTCACACAGTAACAAAAGAAAAGGAAAACCACAAATAATTTGTTTTCGAAAAAAAAAACATTAGGGTTTCACTAAAAGGTGATAATCAACAATAACTTCCAAAAGCCCTGTATTGAAAACAATTACAATGCACAGAGAAAAAAAAGAAGAAAAAAAGAGGCTAGAATTGAAAGTTACTTTCACAAAAAACTCACTGGTCTCATAACTTGCCTGCCAAAGCTCGTAGATTTGCCCGGTTGATCGGAAACATAATCCGGTGGAAAACGGATTTTTTATGAGCCTTAATTCGTACTCGCCCGCCATTGTTATGTATCTCACCCATGGAAGCGCCTGGTAACCACTTTTCTCGATGATCTTCAGGTACCGAACCTACAACAGCATTGAAAACACGAACATTTAGATAAATCCCAATTATATAAATTTTAATCTTCGTGAAAGCTGTCAATTGTATAAATTTATTGCTATTGAGCATTCAATGAAGATTCACAGTCATTGGCATTGCCTAAGATTATTCAAACTCTTAAGGAATAAAAATGGATAAATAGCAAAATAAATATAAAGTTAATAGGAAATTCCTATATTTCCAAACAAGGCAACAGAGAAACATACTGTTATTTTTACAGTTCATCAATACAACAATAGAACTCAAAAATCCCAACTATATAATTCAATCTTTGTGAAAGGTGTCAACTATAGAATTTTATTGTTATTGAGCATTCAATGGAATTTCATGGTCATTGCATAAGATTATTCGAACTCATGAGAAACAAAAATGGATAAAGTGAGCAAAATAAGTATAAAGTGACAAGGACATTCCTACGTTTCCAAACAAGGCAACAAAGAAACAGATACTGTGGTTTTGTTGTTGTTTTTTACAGTTCATCAATACAACAATAGAACTTAAAAATCAGAATTAGGTCCTTCAAGTTGAGCTTAGATCTCTGGCCGGCTATATTGTGGCAACAGATTCTACAATTATATTCTAATTACACTGCATTTCTGTTTTGAAGACCCATTTTTTGTTCTTTTTATAATTATCTAAAGGCACAATACAGCAATTATTCAATGCAATAAATTTTCATAAACCGATGGAAGTAATTTCTCCACAACAGGTGCAATTTACCAAAGGATGGAAAATAAGAACTACCCCCTCCATCCCAAAATAAGTGCTTTAGTTGACTATTTGCAAAAACTAAGCCTTCAAATTTAGTGCTCGACTTCCCACACTTTTGGGTGGATATTATTTGTAATCCGAGCTTAATTAATTAGCTAAAATGGAAAGGGTTTGCTCTTTGGGGACATCCTTTGTAGGAAAGTATGATACTTATTTGAGCGTTACTAATAGCCAAATAACAGAAAACTCATGTTCAGGTAGCAAACCTGGATTCCTGAAACAGTGAAATAAGGTATCTCAAACTTCACACGAATAGGAGCCTTTTTCTCGGGAGCTCCCTCTTCAGCAGTTATACTGGGAAGACTGAACTCTGCCCTCAACATATACTCCTGCAAAATTAAGATTTACATATATAAAATAGCATTCCTGGCCATAACTGCACTAGTGAGTATATTTACGCAAAATAGATGATAAAATCGTGATGAGTCCAAAACTCGTACCTTACCACCTGGAAAGGATTTGATTTTCCAGACCAATGAATCGCTTTCAGGGGCATATGCCGCAGATCCCATTGATGTTCGAACATTTGGATTTGTAGCATCATAAGGCACCGGCAACTCAATTTCAACATTTGTGGCAGTGCTGCACGATTAAACTTTCATGAGAAAACATATCCACGTGAATCCATTAGCAATGGAATAACAGCAGTCACCCTAGAGCTTTAAGCAATAGACGCAATTAAGCAGGAACGCAAAATATTAGTACCTACGCTCCTTGAACTGGCTTCTAGCTTTTACCGTGATCTCTATACGACTTCTTGAATGCCTTTCAACTTGAGCTTCCACCCAGATTAGAGGCTTTACCTGGAAGCAGAAAGAGTTAACCATCAATACGAAACTACAATATAAAAGTAGTGGTAGTATTATACAAACCACAGTGACAAACCTGTGTGCTGAGTCTATAGGTCATGAGATCAAAAGCCCCATCAGGAGGTACGAAAGATATAGTACGATCATTTTCAAATCGGGCCAAGCGCACACACCTAAAGCAAAAGTAGCAGTTACACACTTGAGTTGGGAAATTGGGGCATACCACAGAACTTTCACTGAACATTTACAACTAATTTTGATATCAAAAGAAGAATTTAGAACAAAGCACAAGCATACATACTGATGAAACTTGATGTCATCCAAATCGATAGCCTTTCCCTTTGTTGCACGACCTTGCGCCTCCAAAAGTACTCTATCATTCAGGCCAAGTTTGCACTCAGGCATGCCACTGCAACACATAAAACAATGACTAAATAATTAGTTTTGAATATTATTCACAAGCCAAAATTAACAAAGTTTCAGATAAGAAATAAAACTCAAGCACGCTTCTCAGCAAGCATAGTACATAAGCCTAGGCAACACTGTTGTGCACAAGAAAATGCCAGAGGTCTGATAACCCAAAAGAGAAGAGGATATGCAGTTAGTGACCATGCATGATGCATGTGATGTAAATATAAACATCAATAACAGTTTATCCAGACATGCACAGATAACGATGTTCAAAATAAAGAAAAATTTCCCCACTTTTCCATGATATTACATGTTGCCACGATACTATTAAACTACTTCCCCAAACAAACCAGTTTCAAGGCAATATTAATAGTTTGCAAATTAAGGTTGAAACATCAACAAGCAAACAAATGAATAGGGAAATCAATATTTTGGCATGCATCAACGATAGGAAGCTAAGTTTCAAACTTAGCCTCTGACATGACTAATGCTTAATGATAATCTTCTGCAATGGTCAAGATGATATTTATCTTCAGAAAGATGACAAGATTTCATAATATTTTTCTAATACTAAGAAAATAGCATGAAAGTCCAAAGGGATATCAACCACACATCACGTAGGAAAGAAAGGGGAAACGTGGTAAAATTAAGAGTCCAAATTACGTGGTAGCCTATTGTTTAGCAGTATGATTCGTCTTCTTGCCAGAAAACGCAAAACCTGAAAACCCTAGACTACCATTTCAGTTTTAAAGCTAATGCACTGTTTTCATGCATTTGAATTTTCAGGATTTAACATTCATGATGGAGCAAAAGTTGAGACCATAAAAGAGAGTTAATAACTACCAACTAGCAACAACTGAATAACTTAAGAGTAAGATGACAAGCAAACCTCAAATATGTTCTCATCTTTAGTGCCCCAACAACATCCGACCTAATTATCTGCCCGTTGCTATTGACAAGAATATTAACACTCTCCACAACATCCAAGAACACCTGTACAAAACAAACATTTATCATCCAGCAACTTCAAACATCAACAAATAACTGTAAGTTGTGAAGTAGGTAAGGATGACTTACTTCATTCTTCTTGTAACGAATTCCTTCACTGCGCCAAGACACTGCATTTGTTACAGCCATGGGAGGCCTGTGTGTAACTTCCATTCTATAAGCATCGGTCTTGATAAATTCACTAAGAATCTTCGCTTCCGTAAACTGGGGGTAACCAAAGTCCATCATTTCATCAAGTAATTCATACTGCAAACAAGTTCACACATCGAAAATTAATTTAACAGTTGACTGAGATCACATTTATTTGGTTAAACCATACAAAACTCTAAATTGAGTGAATCACCCATCTGTAAATTCAAAAGTTCAAACATGCCCTTACCACTACCACAAAGTTATCTCTAAGTGATTCCTCTTCCAACTCTTCGAAATAATGCTTAAACACCTGTCATCAATTAAGCAAGCAAGAACTCTGTAAAATAATACATAATGCTTTTCGATTCCCATATCACCAAGCTTACACGACAAAAGGGCATAATATTACAATTACCAATAGATCTTACATCAACAACTCGGTGTAGAAAGAAGAGAAGGCTGGCGGCGTTACAGTTCTGCCTCGACGCCACCATCAGGTACACATTGCTGTGCTGAATGAACATGTAGCTGACTCCATTTCCACACACCACTGGATCTTGGGACTGTGGATCCCCCTGGAAGCATTAAAAAAAACACAGACATTTCTTACTTTGAGGAACTCATTCACAGAATCAAGCTAAACCCATAAACAAGCTAATCCATACTATCCATCTATCCAATGATCTCTGAAACAAAATTCTACCTTCCCGTTCCAGTAAATTCACGGAAGCATAGAAAACAAAACATAGACATTTCATAGATGAGATGAGGACATTCACAGAATCAAGCTAATCAACACTGTACACATCTATCCAATTCACTCCAAAACAAAATCACCTCTCCTTTCTATAAACAAGCTAATCCAAAACAAAATTCTACCTTCCTGTTCTAGTAAATTCATGGAAGCATAGAAAACACAGACATTTCATAGATGAGGACATTCACAGAATCAAGCCAATTCACTCCCAAACAAAATCACCTCCCTGTTCTAGTAAATTCCTCCAATTTCTCATGAACCAATCACAAACAGTACCGAAGCAAAACAGAAATGGGGAAATCAGAGGAAAGAGAGACTCACCTCTTTCTCGATGAGCTTGGTGAAGAATCGCTCGGCCTGAAGGGAGGTGACGTCGCCGCGGTAGTCGCGCCAGACGAGGACGCGGCCCTTGATGTCGAGGAGGAACAGCGCCGACACTGCCCCCGCCATTTCTCTCTTAGGGTTTCGAGGCGATCAGATCGAACAGGCTCGTTGTTCGATCTGGTGGAGCGGATCGTTGATCTGAAATCTGATTCTGTCGATTCCTCGGCTCGCGGTGGCCAATCGGCCGATGCAACCGTCGTTCGCGGCGGCGGAGAATTTGGCGACGGGTCGTTGGAGGCGTCGTGCCTGGAAATGGTGGAATTGATGATCTGTGTGTGGATTGGTTTGGAGGTGGAGCTCTCGATTTCGCTTTCCTCTACGAGCAAACAATGGCGGACTCCTCTCTCTACGTCGTCGTTTTGGTATGCTGTGCTTATTTTTATGCAGGTGCTGTCCTTATGGACCCCATTATCAGTTTAATTATTTTATTTTATTTCATTCTCGTATTAATTAATAATTTAATCCCACAACCTACCGATTAGTCTAAATTTTCTTAGATAGCATTTCCTCAACAAAAAAAAATCTTAGATAAATGTTAGTCGTAAATCTATAAACCTACAAATACTCTAGAAAATTTAAACCATTATAGATCAAATTTCAAGGCTAGATCGAAGTTATTGATATAATAAAATTCAAACTAACTGACACGTGTTTTATAAAATTATTCTGTGATTAATAATAATAACTTTAATAGTTTGGATTGATGGGTAAGAGTAAGAGTAAGACAGTTTAATTCTTTATTTTTGAAAAAAAATTGAGACTAAATTAACTCAAAAAAGTTACAATAATAACTAAATGTATGGATTTCTTAAACTTCATGGACCTAACATAATTGATAATCCAAAATATTAGTGCACCAAATTAAATTTTTGAGGTCATCTAAAATTGTTCATGAAA
Source organism: Geranium incanum (assembly GCA_036897385.1). Lineage (NCBI taxonomy): Eukaryota > Viridiplantae > Streptophyta > Magnoliopsida > Geraniales > Geraniaceae > Geranium > Geranium incanum. The sequence continues at coordinate 10,769 of JAYMTQ010000632.1, read as the reverse complement.
TAACTTATTTGATCATCATATGAAATAAATTATAAGTGAAGTGACAAAAGCTCCAATCATAAAATATATGAGGTTGCTGATCTCAGTGCCAGTTCCTATGATTACTGTGGGGCGGAAAATAAAATGGGTACAAAATACAAAAAGATCGAGCTTGTTTATGGATCAAATTCACACAAAAATCAGTTTCATATTTACCATCACTCTAAACTGCAAATAAAAATATAAATTACAAAAACCACAGCCTAAGACACACAAAGAAGCTACTTATAAATATGCTAAACAATTGCATAATTTTCATTGACATGAATAAAAAAAAGAGGTAAATGCAGGTTTCATCTTCCTTTAAAAACACCACTGAAAACCTGGCTGCCTCCAAGTGAAGCTTCCCACTCAGTTGAAGACATTGTGATTTGGCACAGAGCCACCACAACCTCCTGCATCTCTGGTCTGCTCACTGCATCATCACTCAAACACCAATCTGCTATTTCTGCCATCTGAAACAACAACTCACTGCATTTACTAACACCATGATAAATAATCAAGAGACTGGGTTAAAATCTCAGATATGAGCTTTCACCTATCGGCTTGAGCTTCTAATCATCTACCTATTAGTTTGGATTTCTAGATGAGTCGGGTTTTAAACATGCAGGATGAATTTACCTATCAGTTATGAGAAATGGCACAAGTTACATAATCCGGAGAGCAGGTTAAATAACAAATTTTGGACATCGCCTATCAGTTTGAGCTTTTAGGAGGGTTGGACTTTAATCATCTACCCATTAGTTTGAGCTGGTAGGTGGGTCAGACTTTAAACATTTACCTATCAAATTGAGTTTCTAGGTGAGTCGAGCTTTAAACATGCATGATGGGTTTACTTATCGGCCATGAGAAATGGTGCGAGTTACATGATAAAAAGACCAAGTTAAATAACAAATATGGACCTTTACTCATCAGTTTGAGCCTTTAGGTGGGTCCGACTTTAAACATGCAAGGTGAAGTTGAGTCATTAGTGTAATCCTAGCATGAGCATGAATGCATAGCTGATAAAGAGCATGGTTGGTTTCATGGAAGAGTATGGTTTTGTTAGGTGGGGTTAGGATCCGAACCAGAGCTCATTTGGGTATTTGTTTGATGTGCACATATGGAATGTGAATGAGTGAAGCTAACCTTGTAGATGTCGTCAATCGGGTAGCTGCCCCTCAGGTTGCCGTCTATAACAGCTTCCAAAGCAGCCACCGGGTTTGGATCTTGAAATATCTTATTTACCTGATCACATAACACAAACAGAACTAAACTGGCCTGCACAACCAAACTACAAGTAATTGAACTTTCCCATACTCTTGTCAGTTGCTTACAACTGTGATTAGTGATTTCAACTTGCCCGCCTCGCGATTGTCACGTATGAGCGCGCGCTGACCAGTTATCAGCTCTGCTAGAACCACTCCAAATGCAAATACATCAGTCTTGGGAGTCACCTGTAGCTCCTTCACAGATCTTTGAAACGAGACAGAAAGGTCAGAAACACAATTCACCATGGAAAAATATAGGTTATGTCACACTATGATTGATTTTATCGCAGAAAGAGGGTGTTAACGCTTACTCGGGAGGCAGGTAGCCTGGTGTACCGACTAGCCTCGTCGCAAAGTAATCTTCGTCACTGGCTCTCCCAACGAGCTTCACCAATCCAAAATCTGCAACCTATAGAAAAATATGTTATAATATATTTGACTTGCTGCAACAATGTCTATACACATTGATATACAATTTGTTGGTACCTTTGCTCTGAGACCCTCATCAAGCAGAATATTACTCGTCTTTATATCGCGATGCACGTAGCGCGATTTGGTGTGATCGTGAATGTACTCAATACCCTTTGCAGTATCTAGCGCGATCTGGGTTCTAGCCGTCCAAGAGAGAGGCTGGTGACCTGATCCAATATCATCATATAAGTAAAGCTTTCTCAATTCTCGTAGTATACATACATCAGCCTATGCTATCACAGAAATTTTATCGACACCTTTTAGTAAGGGATCGTGGAGATGGTCGCTTAGCGATCCATTTTGAACAAACTCGTAAACTAAGTAAAGGTGGTCATCTCCGCTAGCATACCCCAATAGCTCCACCTAAAAAACGAGGCTCATCAGCAAAAAAAAATCTGCAGAATGTTCAGAGGTTATTTTACAGGCAATGCATACATACCACGTTTATGTGATGAATCTTGCATAGGACCTTGAGTTCTGCAAAGAACTCCTTTGATTTATTCGACCTCATCTGCTTTATCGCAACCTCCTACGCAATAAAAAATTAGACAGTGTTTTACAAACACTGCCTTCACATTGCAAATGAGAAACATAGAAAGTATTTACCTTGCCTCCTAAGATACCAAAATAAACGCTCCCAAATCCACCTTCTCCAATTTTCCTTGTTTCGTCAAAACTATCAGTAGCTTCTTCAATCTCTTCGAGGGGGTATATTACCGCTCTTTCAGAACCAAAGGCTGCCACATTGTACACAAGTGAAATAATGTCAGACATAAATCGTGGAGATCTTAATTAAAATTTTTTTTATAACGAGGTTCAAGTTTTATCCGACCTTCCATGTTTTCTTGATTGGTGTAATGATTCTGCAAGGAAAAACTCTTTTTCGAGCTCAGGGTTTTGGATGCCATTTTTGGATATTCCTCGCGATTTTGTTTGGACATCTTTCTCCTTAGAAGGAGAATAGCCAACATGATCATTGAAAGAAATGTTAAAGCTGATAATACACCAACGATTATCGCCCATAGATGTCTCATTCCTGGCGATGAACGGATAAAACAAGGCAAGAATAGTTAACTCCCAAAAATATTTAACTTAGTATATGGAGTGCCGGCAAATGTTAAAGCTATTGTGTCTTCTGTCTGTTTTGTATGGTTATCATTTGTCCAATTTTCAGGCTATCTAACAAGTAACCAAAACTTCAAGCTTGATAAGAAAAAAGATGAGTAAAGAACTATGGAACAAAGTAGAAATAGGCTGTTTTCTTAAAGTACAATTCAATGCTGTTAAAAAGACCGAAACATTGCAGTTTCTTGATTCTGATTAATGATTTATCGATTTTTAACACCTTTCTATATCTAAGAAAAAAGTCGAGAAAAGATATCACTGGAACTATGTCTACATGAAGAAGTTGAGAAAATATTACCGTTCTTTGTAGCTGGTAGTCCATTCTTCTCCATCGGAACAAACAAAACCCATCCCACGTCTAAGAATGCAGAATTACGAATCAACACCGAGTTCATGCTCTGAATGCCATCAGTCTTAGCAGACAGAAGGGTACCAATATCAGATAACGTATCGTGATCCTCAACTGTGTATGTCACCACAATCTGGGATTTACTTTCCACACAACCGCATAAAAGATAAATAGGAACTGTTGTTCTTGCTATGAATGCTGTTTTTTCATCTCCAACGGACCAAGCCTGGCCGCTGTAAATATTGCCTGAAACATCATTAAACGTGTCATTTGGTTGAACCTTGTAAGATGTATTATAGAAGTAACCCCTTGTGCCATTAACGTCTGAGCAAGAACAAGGCACAGTTATGAGGTAGTCTTCTCTACTGTCGCCCCGGGTTATGTTTTTGATTTGGGATGAGTTGACAGAGTAAAAAGAGGCAATCTGTTGCTGCGAGTGGTCGTCATTTTTGTGATATAGCAAGGCATCACACGTCTTGTTCTCTGAACAAGAAGAAGGGTACATATCCGAGGTTTTAATAGAAACATGGGAGGCGAAAACTCTAGCAAACAAAGCTGCGTATAAAGGAAATTGGAGGAGGTAAGGGAGGAGAGTATAAGAACAAAAAGCCATAGGAAGGTTTCGGGAACTTTCTCTCTGGACGAGAGAAAGAGGAAGATATGAAATGTGAAAGCTCTTAAGAATATAGTGTGTTTGCTTTGTTATTACATGGTTTGTTAATTGGTCCTGACTGACATTTGCAAGTTGAACTTTTCTATCGTATACTATAAGTATATGGCTTTTTTGCTGTTACCAAAGTCTCCTTGGACAACACAGTTTTTTTATATATTAGATTATTCTCTTCTGGTTTTATCCTTCATGGGTTTTCTTTTCGTCGATGCTTACAACTCACAAAGCCAGATAATATGTTTGTTTCGTGTTTTACCAAGAAGTTGGTGCAAGTATCTTTCATCTTAATCATCAATGCCGCCATATAAATACTAAAACCAAAGATTCACAATCTGCTTCCTAAGAAATAAAGAAAACACTTCCTCAGTTTACTGAGGAAATGTTACAGAAGGAGCCAACGAGTTACAGCAACTCTTATAGACGGAAACTTCAAGTTCTATAGACCTTATTGGGCTGGAACATTTTTTTACTTCATTCAGATTTTGAGACTTCGGTAATTGATTCTGCTACCCTTTTTAGACATTATCAGAAGGAAATGACTCAAATCCCAAAAATGTGTGATTAGAGTTAAAACCATGAATCTTTAAGGATAGAGTGTCGTTGGTGTAACTTAGGGATAGAGTGTCATTGGTGTAACTTAGAGTTTACCATGCTGGCCAAGAACACCATATTATACACAAAACAGACAGTCAATACAAAACAGCGAGCCAGCCGGCTTAAGCTATTAACGACATCCCTGTCAAATGCTGTCATGAAAGACCCATCATTTCATTCCTATACTTAAACAACCTAAGCTGAGATAACCACAAATGGCATTACCGTGTGAATGCAACCTTTAGAATTAAGGTTGACTTCTGATGCTACTTCTGAATCCTTAAAAGAAAGTTTTGCTTCATATGTTATAAAAATAATGTGTGTTGGGTGGGAATTTCAGAGTATAATACTATAAAATATGTAAACCAACACGAATGCAAATATAATAAAGTGTTGCTCACCTGTGATGTCATTTCTTTAAAGATGATCAACCTCTGAAACTTGTACACCTGCCAAAATGAAAAAAAGAAGAAAGAAGTATGCATCAAACTGAATGTCAATTCTGATGACATTTTGTAGTTTTGCTTACGTTCTGTACTTGATCACCGTATTCCTACAAGCTTAGCTTACAAAGTTCTTTGGGGCTATACGGCTGTTGTTGAGAGGTCCAAAATATGTCATAATCAGCACACTTGTTCAGGTTCATCAATCATCCAATAAAATACCCGTTTATATTTAGTTTCTTTTATCATGTTAACACTCAGACCCATTTTAAAACTCAAATTGATACATCAAGTGATCAGTAAATTTGCATTCTTTCAACGCGGGCATCACGACAACCCTCCCTTTGCGCACGGGCCGTGCACGTAAATGAGATGAAACACAAGCAAATCGCATTCCCAAACCAAGCTATAGTATCATGTTAAAATCTAATCCGCTTAAAAGCTCAGCATACCAATAAAGTGGTCACTAAATCCACATTAAGCGAACCGATAGGAAAAAGAAACTCACAATTTACAATTTAACGAGTTATTGGCTCCATTATGCCAGTCTATCTTTGAAATTGAAGCACTCAGTATAAGGTACTAATATAGTTTCTCTTTTACACCAAAAGCAGTGGGTGAAGTGGTAAATACCTAATGTAATCAATTCATAAGCATGCGTTGGTTGGTTCCTAAAAAACACATTAGTCCATCTTTTACCTTTGGATGTATCTTCAATGAGTCCAGTTGCCATATAGCAAGAGTCTGTCTGTGGTGAGGGGGCATGGAACATAGGGCTTTGTGACAGCTCTTTCACAGGAGGCAACATCTGTATCAAAAACCCAGAAAAATTTATGCATATAAGTAAACAATTAGCAACCATGCAATCTGTGATATGCAGAAACAGAGCATTTCAGTTAAAATAATGAGCAATTACTCACTGTTACTTTGTGTCCACGAACAGCAATGCTGCAAGGAAAGGATTGGGGGTTTGCTAAATTGCTACTGTCTGTCTGTCTAGTGAGTGATGTGTCTGATGGAGAATGGGCCTCAAATCAAGTTGGGCTCCACCACGAAAGGAGCCTAGACAAGCCTCGGGTCTGGCCCAATTAGTGTTCATTCAGAGGCAGGAGTGCGTAAATTTCACTAATCATTAATTCATGAGTGGGTTATGGGTAAATAATCACCAAGGTCACTTGGACCCACATGCGAACAACAAAATCACCCCAATTCCCAACTATGTACAAAAGTCCATCCCATAAGCTTCCAAGCCTATAACATAACTTACAATCAAATCCTCACAAGTGAGTTGTTGAATTTTGGCTTGTTGGAACATAATGGATTCATATACATATTTAAGCCATGCAGCTGTTAAAATTCATCCTTATTGTAAATTAAAATTAATTGTTTGCTCTTTAAGTTGTGATATTATTACTTTTTTTTTGAAGTCTCAAAACTTATGGGTTAGTTGGGTTTATACCCGACTCACTGGCCACCTACGTGGGTGAGAATTGCAGTAAAATTTCATCCGTTAACCTGCATAAATATAGGTAAGGTGAGAATTGCGGTAAAATTTCACCCCTTAACCTGCCTAAATATGGGCAGGGTGATGCTTTGACGCATGTGAATGCTAAACCCACCCGTGAAACACCCCTTGGAGGGTCGGGTTGAGCAACGATCATATCTTATTTTACAGTTGACATATGAAGATCAAATATATATATTTATTAAGAATTTAATAGCAAATTTAACAAATAATTTTAAATATATTGTGAGACGAGTTAAGAGGGCTAAGATTCACATAGATGATAAAAAAAATATTTTCCATAAATCAGAACGAAACTAGACATAAGCACAAGGACTAGTGATATCGAAGAGTACAAGCCGTTGCCATTCCTACTCCAGCCTACGTGATTCATTCAATTTCAGATTTGATACCGTAACCAGTGACCATAGAGCAACAGCTACAAGTAACAGCAGCAGCATGTAATTAAGTAGCAAAAAGAGCTCAACAGTTTAAAACCAAGCTATTGCCAAAACAGAAGGATAAGTGATTATATTAGCCACAGAACTCAGCTGATAAAATCAAATGCAACTCCAAAACAACAAAACTTTTAGATACCCAAGTCCTAAAAAGTTGGATCTGCACGCTACCTGGTTATAAAATTGCATGCAGTATGTCATTACTAAAGAAAAAAATAACGAGATTATGGCTCAGTCTACTCATATGCGCTTCTTGCTGATAAAAAAATGTGACTATGTCTGGAAACCAAAGAACAAGCTTGATCAACTTCACATGTAACTCATAGCACCTTCAAGGATCAAGTGACAAGTCATCCCCCAGCTCATTTATAACTCTCTCCACTTTACTCAACATATCTGGAGTTGACAGGAAATAGAGAAAAATTCAGCTTCTTGATCGACAATAATAGATTTGTTTGAATCATACATATACATATGTATCTACGCTGATATCTCTATCTGAGCAAATATGAACAGAAATGACAAACAAAATGAAATGATACTCAAACAAAAATAAGATCGAAAGAATGTGTTTAAATAAAAAGAACCCGCATATCTCTGCTTATATGTAGCTAGAACACGATAGAGTTCCTTACCATGGAATGAAGAATCTTCCATATATTTCTGCAAAAACACAAACCCGAAACGTCAGTATTGCAAATTGAACCAAAAGTCTCATAGGCGCCATAACTCAGGTCACCAAACACATTCACTGATAATACAAACTTCGAATTCAGAAGCATACCATGATCTGGGATTTCAGTTCAACCTCACCAGACATGGACTGTTGGGCCGCAGCTGCATCATTCAAATTGACTAAAATGGTCAAGTGAATTTCAAAAGGAATTCATATATTTAAATTGTGAATAGGGGTAGCCAAATCTACCTAGTTCCGCCTCAGAGAAACAGTTAGTCAGTAATGTCGAGAAGCTGGGAGGTAAGGCTGGGTGAATGTCTTTGTAGTTGTGATTAAGTCCGGCTTGTTGTCTATGAGAGTGCTGCTCAACTTTGTAGTTCATGTTCGCGGGCATTTGAGGAGAATAATCCTTTAAAGCAGACACAATGCTTGATCTGTCCTCAGGTCTGTAAACAGCAAAACATTAAGTAGGTATTTCCCAATAAAAAATTGTATGTTGGTAAGGAAAAAAATCACACCAATGTTACATTTCCTTTTCACCTGTAAGTGGGTCTAGCAGAGGAGATGTACTCTGGTTGCGAGTGTTGATCAGCTTCATAGTTCATACTCTGTGGCATTGGAGTGTGCACAGAAACAGGAGTGGTCATACTCAAATCCTCTTGAGTTCTGCAAAGTCACAACACAAACATTTTGTCAGTAGTTAGTTCATATTTGTAATGTTTGGTGATAATAATTGACTTTCCTCTGAAAATAAAAATTATGTAAAGGCAGATATATCTTTTTCATGGTTTCACCTATACAATGGCCTGTTAGAAGACATGAACTCAGACTGTGAGGAGATTTCAGATCGAAAATCACTACATGGAAATACAGTATCTGTCCCGTCCTTCAAGATAACCTGTTAAATTTAACCAAATATGGAGAATTATTGCAAGAACGAGGAAGTCCTCCACAACAGAAGTATGAAGCAGATTTCATTAATAATATAATCATAACAGATGCATAGTATAACTCTTCGATTGGTGGCATACCTTTAAAGCATCTATAAATGCATCCGCCTCACAATTAGTTGAAAACCGTAAAGCAAACTTCTGTAACTGCAGAGACACAAATTGGGAATTCAATGTAGCAGTGTTTTACCATGAACCAGAAAAACACATACTACAATTGAACTATAAGGTCCTCTCACTCAAATAAATGATATCCTTGGAGCTTGTCTTAAAAGTAGATGGTAGTGCCAGTGAATTCTATGTACATGAACTTAGTTCTAGTATAGTGGGCGTTCTTAGTTCTTGTATTTCGGAGTAATGATGCACATGAACTTCAACCTTTTAGGAAGATCATGTCAATGCATAATATATGACTTTTACTTCTTAATCAACCGTATCAGCAGGCTGCCCTATACAAAACCTAGAATCATGAAGAATATTGAGTAGCTTACCTCGCCTTCAGAATCTATGTAACTCGCTAAAACCGCTCTGCTGCCCCTGGCAGGAAACCCTGAAAGGCATGACACCTGTGGCCTGGAGAAATGCAGTTGGGAGACAAAGTGCTCCTCCTGCGCCGTGCAATATCAAAATACTCAGAACACGAAAAAATAGCCATAATTCATTGCTAAACAGAACAAGACAGAATAGTGGACATAACACATAATTTGATAATCTAACTCATTGCCTCACTGAGATATAGGGCACATAAGAGATACTCTTAGACTTCAAGAGATAATGAAAATTTGGAATTAAACTATAGATAAAAGTATTCATGTAAATTTCGATTGGATAGTTTCCACAAACAAACAAAAACGATATAAATTTCAATGTCTCTGAAACCTGAATTTCCACAGATTGTATATAACTTGTGAGAAGAAAAAGAGCAAGCAAATAGCCAGAAGTATTAGAATCTTGATGAAATTGCATCTGGACCGGACACCATGTTATCAGCATTTGGGCAAAACTCAGACGAAAACTCATGACAATTCTACTACCCGATTTCCATAAAATCCCCATGGTCAATTACCACGCAATAATTCATGAAAACTCAAACAGATACAGTGCAATCAACCTACAAACTAGCAGCTCTTCTCTCCCACAGAAGATCAGGAGAGGTCATTTCCACTCAAGAAAACAGTAGTAACAAGACAAATCCAGAGAAACAGATATATGTTAGAGACAATCATAAGAAATCAGCCATCAGGTCATCAAAATACAACAATCTCCTACCCACAATCAGATCCACGCTTCATATCCAATTACCGCAACACAATAAAACATAATCAAGCAGCAACAGATCTCAGTTCACTCACTGAACTAAGTAAATCAGCAACTCTTCACTATCTCGAGCTCATAACCTAAAAATCAAAGCAAAAGACACCTAAATCCAAAAATCCTAAGCTAGCGATTCTTAATTTCATTTTCATTTCTCAGCAACCAAACAAACTAAGAAAATGAGGAAGCGATGGTTAAACTTCCGGAAAGTTCGAGATCGAGGACTCACGCAGACTCTTCCCTGGAAATGGACGGAGAGGAGGAGGTCGGAGGTGGGAGCGGCGTTGATGAGTAGCAGAGAAGCGGCACCGGAGGAGGAGGAGGAAATCCAAGTGCCCGTGGAGCGGTTGAATCTGCGGCTGTTGGGGCGAGAAATGAGGAGCGAGAAGGAGGAGGTGTTGCTCGGGAACTTGAAGAAGCGAGCGAACTGAACCTCCCACTGGTCCCTCACGGTCACGGCGACCAATGCCATTTCTCGCCGCTCGCTCGCTGCTGGCGCCACACAACCCGCCATTGCTTTTTTTTCCTCTTCGCTCCTTTTGGTTTGGGCAACAATTTGAAATTAGGAAGATGATGCGTGTTTAACTATTTATATTGGCTCGAGTCACCTGAGCGTTTTGTTTCCTCTTAACGGAGAAGCCCATAGAGGTTTTTTGGTGCACGCCCAGTGCAAAAATATCAAAGGCCAGTTTTGTTGTATATGTGCACAAAAAATAACGCCGTTGCCGGGGATCGAACCCGGGTCGTCCGCGTGACAGGCGGAAATACTCACCACTATACTACAACGACCTGTTTGGACGATTACAGTAAACAACTATTTGAAATCATTATTAATTAAACTGATAATACAAACACAAATCACATTTTTGTTGGTATTCTAAAAAAACTAGATTAATTAGATTGTTTTTATTAGTTTCTAGAGATTT
>JAYMTQ010000631.1:0-16670 GCA_036897385.1 Geranium incanum | reverse complement strand
AAAATACATTGAGCCAAATAAAATGCCAACTGGACAAAACAGTTAAATGCATTAACCTCCCATCTTGCATGCCACGCAAACTTGGCCTCCAAGAAATTCCCAAATAATATATCTTGGGGAATAATCCAGCCGCCTCAAATTACCGAACTGCCCTCCTCCCCCATTAACAATCGTCGATATTGGAAAGGGTATTATCGTCAACCAAAGAACTTTCTGGATTATGCCACGCCACATCAAAAATGGGTGGTTATTGAGCCGATCAGTACACGCACCAATGGGTCCCACGACCTGAAACGGCATTGGCTGGTCTAATCAAAGAACCACCAAGGCCACACGATTATTTACACGTGTCGAGCAGATGGCTAGCCCACGCGGGTCTATCACGCGCGTGATTTCACGGGAGCCGACTTAGGCCCACCAAGAAGTATAAAAACCACAGCTATGCCCTTGACTTGACGCAGTCACGTACAGAATTAGCAACAGTCCAAAAAAGCTCTCTCTCTCACAGCGAAATCTCCTATTTTCTCGCGTTCGTTGATTTTTGTGTTGAATCTTCGATGATGAGCCGCCATGGGAGCAGGCTTCTGGCCGTCGTTGGTCCTCGCCTTTACTCCACCGCAACCGCTCGCTCAGTCGCCGGAGAAGGAGCTCTGGCCGGTTACGCTCGCCGAAACCTGATCGGTGGTGGTGAACCTGTACGCACTACGATGACCTGGATGAGGGCTCCGCTGTTTGGCGTGCGGGACAAGAGTACTATAGCGATGGGACACAACAAGGAAGAGAAGAAGAAGCCGGAGGCGGAGGCGGGAGGAGCGGCCTCCGGTGGTTCCGGGAAGAAGAAGAAGGAGCTAGTGAGTTACTGGGGCGTGGAGGTGCCCAAGGTCACCAAGCCGGACGGTACTGAGTGGAAGTGGAATTGCTTTAGGGTAAGTAATTAATAACGTCTTCTTCTTCAAGTTCTCGATTACCGCTTCTTTGATCTGTTTTTTTTCGAAATTGATTGTTTCTTGTGAATGCGGTGAAGCCATGGGAGACCTACCAAGCAGATCTGTCGATCGATCTGAAGAAGCACCACAAGCCGACGACGTGGATGGACAAAGTGGCTTACTGGACCGTCAAGTCTCTCCGATTGCCGACTGACATATTTTTCCAGGTACCTGAAATTAAACACCTATCTCTGCCCTTGATTTTGATTTTCTGTTTCGGTTATCTTGAGATTTTCCAAATTCTTCATGGTTATTTAAAGCATAGAAACACAAATCCATACATAACTGTAGATTATTCATAGATTTTGATGTATTGTTTGCTAAATGGTGAACATGTGTATATAGAGGAGGTATGGGTGCCGAGCGATGATGCTGGAGACAGTGGCGGCGGTGCCAGGGATGGTTGGAGGGATGCTTCTGCACTGCAAGTCGCTGAGGAGGTTCGAGCAGAGCGGTGGATGGATCAAGGCGCTGCTGGAGGAGGCTGAGAACGAGCGCATGCACCTGATGACATTCATGGAGGTGGCCAAGCCGAGGTGGTACGAGCGCGCTCTTGTGTTCACCGTGCAAGGCATATTCTTCAACGCCTACTTCTTGGGCTACATGATATCTCCCAAATTTGCTCACCGGATGGTGGGCTACTTGGAGGAGGAGGCCATCCATTCCTACACTGAGTTCCTCAAGGAGCTGGACAAAGGCAACATCCAGAACGTCCCGGCTCCGGCCATTGCCATTGATTACTGGCAGCTGCCCAAGGACGCCATGCTCAGGGATGTTGTCCTCGTCGTCAGGGCTGATGAGGCGCACCACCGCGATGTCAACCATTTTGCATCGGTAAGGATGGAGGATGGATCAATCATTACCTAATTTCGATCCTTTTGGTTACATGTTCATTTTTTTATGGTCAATGTTTTTGGAAATGCAGGACATACAATGTGAGGGGCGTCAGCTCAAGGACAATCCTGCTCCAATTGGCCGTCACTGAGATCTCGGAATTTCACCAACAGTCTGAAAAATATTGCTATGAATAAATAACTACTGTCGAGTGATGTAAATATTTTCAAGTTTTCTTCTTGATTTTGGTAATTCAATTACTGTATTGAGTTTGACTCGATCAATATTACTTCCCAATTCTTGGGTTGGTTGATTCTGCAATACTTGTTGTCTTATTTTGCCAACCATAGTAGTAGTAGTACAAGCACAATTATTTGTTATGATGCTCATGAATATATGTAACTGGAAATTACAGTTTCTGCCGACATTCAAATATGATTAACATTTTGCACACTATACTTTTAAGTGACATCCTTTATTTATACCTTTAAATTTCATTTTCATACACATTTCTTATAAAAATAGATGGAGAATTCAAAGAAATCAATTTTTTCCAAGAGATGAAACTGCAGCTCGTTACGGTTAACAGAGAGTGCAAGGCATTTGAACTGACCCACGTGAACACACGCAAACATCAGCACACAACTCATTTGGAAACTGAAGTTAATCAAAGCTACATACATATGGGTCAACTTGGAGGAAAAGGGAAAACAAGTTCCGCTGGCAGTAGACATTTCCACATTTTACAATCTCCATAACACTTACAACTACAAGTCACTCATCAAGACATGCACTCTCTTTTATTTGCTATCTTGTAAGAAAGCTGATAGGTTTTTATCTTATCATGGCTTCAACAGCCTATTTGATTTGCTGCACTTCATACTCATGGGACACTTTGAGAGGGGATTCTTTTGAAACTGGTCTGTCTTCAGACCATAACTCCAAATTAACAGTGCCAGTTCCCCAATGGAGAAGGCACTTGAACACCTGGCTGACATCGAATCTATTCACCAGCGCCCATCCAAGACATCTATCAACAAGCTTCCATTCACCTAAAAACAAATCAATTTGTAAACCAACTCGACAGGTCATATCATAAGGAGTAGGCCATTTAAATTTGAAACTAAAAAAATTTATCTAGCCACCAATATCCACAATGGTAAAACTGATACGGGTTGAGTTTTGTTGTAATGTTGCAGTTAGTTTTCAGGTTTAATGACATACAACAATTTGAAGCTTTTACTAATTGTTGCTGTATCTTAGCCAAGTTTATGATGATTGTTTTGTGTTTAGGCCATATCTAACTAAACACAAAACAACTTTCTCCCTTACAAGCAGAAAGATTCTCACACTTCTGTTTGTCTGCAAGAAATTTATGTTTTTGGATTGGATCGTATGCCTAGGGATAGGAAATAACTATAACAGGATGGCAAGCTTGCACATCTTAGTTTTGGGGAGTGTAGGGAATCTTTAAAACCCAAGGGGCCATATTCTAATAAAACAAAGAGAAGAAGAATTGTTCAAGTTCATCATCATGCATTATGAAGTTTTAGCAAGCAAAGAGTCATTTGTCATGCTTATCCTAGTTAAGTAGCTATACAATTGAGTAGAGAATGGTACCATTAGGGATACGATCTCCTTGATACATCTGCTCCCCGGATTCGGGCCAAACTTCGTTCTGTGAACCATCAATGGAGGTAAATGTGACAAAAGATTCCGTGGGGTGCAGGAGGGTAAACATAGGATGTATTCTCAAACAAACAAGCCTACAGCACAAAATAAACAATATCAAAGAAATTAAACGAGATTATGTTTTTCTTTTGAAATGCTTACTTACATAACATTGCCTGCTGGTCTAGTAAAAAGAAATGCATGCCATACAACAATGTAGAAATAGTGTCACTTATGGAGGACCCCTGCTCCTTTGGTTTATCGCTGCCGCCGGCTCCGCAAGAAGCAGTTGAAGCTCTCTCGTCAGTCAAGATCTCCTCAGGGGCTCGTAGATGATCCTCCCACTATAGAGTCTCCACCTAAATTCGACACGTCGATACCTCACATCTCGCATCCCAATTCTCATGGCATGTCAAACCCTCATGATTATGCTATTAAAGCTTGGTCTTTTTGCAAAAGAATGGGGTTTACATCCGATGAGGAAATGATCCAGTCTCTCGAAGGTAGGGAGGCCATGAATAGGGCCAACCTCTCCTCAAAGGATTGATTAGTCCCCATCGGTTTATTGTGCTGTTGTATGTTGTCTCTCTCTCTCTCTCTCTCTCTCTCTCTCTCTGTTTTCTATTAGTTTCTGCTGTAATTTTGTTGCTGCAACAACTTTTCCTTTGATGTAATTGATGTGCTTAGCTAGTTCTTGTTCCCTCCTTGGGAACTTTTTCTAGTTTCATCAATAATATTCCCATTAGCTGAGCAAAAAAAAAGTTGGGCGAGCTTCAAAACTTTATTTGCTCTCTGATTGAATTCTTTAATGCAAGCACATCTAGACAAAGGAAATAGGCTAGAAATATTTCTAGAGAATGCATGAAATCATTGCTTTAAGCAACAATTATAAGTACCATGATATATACTCATCAAAATACAATAAGATTTCAGAAATCTGGAATCATAAATCTTAACAGATTCAACCATTATTGTTTGTTATCTTGCTCTCAGATTTTGTGGAAAGACCTACTATGTTTAAGGGGAAAAGGCCTGAACATAATATAAAGCTAAAAATGAAGGAACACACTACTCATATAATATGTTGTCACATGTAACCGACTCACTTATAGAACTTACAGAGACAACTAATAATTATAGGTTATAGCATCATGCAATTTTGTCAACTTTGTTGTTCTTGTTCTTGTTCTTGTTCTATAATCATATACACTCAAGTTTTAGAGCAAACCTTGAATATCCACCAGAACCAGCACCAACTTTGCGAGCTATGATGCCAGAGTCAATTTTAAGAACTTTTGGATCATCTCTGGGAATAGATATTTGTCGTTCAAGAATCAGTCCACCACCAATGTCACACTCTAACATAAGAGATTCCTTTTCTCCAGCATGCTCAAGATTCCGCCTATAATAAAGAAGAATCAAAGTATATACAGAAGTATATCCAGTATGAATAAAAATAGAATCTAGTTACAGAATCAAAACATATCAAAGTAACAATTAATTAGAAGGTATCAGTAAAATGTCATCGACTTCTAATGAAATGGATGTGACAGTGGCTTGCTGGAAACCTGGGGTCTTTACTCAACCCAGGGTCATTACGCAGTGATCTCAAATAGGTATCCTATAAGAATAGAAAATGGAGGTTGAGCTGCATTTCTGACTATTTTCCATATACTACCTTATTAGATAGAGTGGACACAGTGGAAAAGGGGAGGGATTGACGATCCTAGTGCTTTCCTGAAAACAAATTCAGTCCTTTGCACCCGTGCCAGATGGAAGGTACACTTAATAACTAGCCCTAGAAATTTAGGTTTAAACATTTACCACGGGGGTTTGACAAGCTAGCATTAGTATGTGCTCGCATACTTTTTACTGAGTAGAATGGATACTTTGTTGGTTTTAGGGACTCACTCAATGATAGTATACTCTTCAGAACATCCAGCAGACCGGTACTCAATACCGCTATACTCTTCATACCCATTAATATCTATCCTGCTATGAAGCCATTGAGTTCCTGCAATTCAACCAAACAAAACAGAAGCAAGCAGTTAGTTCTGATTGAGTTCCATATTAGTCTTACAAATGAGCCCATTCACTGTACTTTTTATCAGCTCAAAATTTTATTTTATAAAAGTGGAAGAAGAAACTCCCCAAACTAGGAAATGAAACTACTGTGCCCAAAAAGGCTAAATAGAACATAGAAAGGTAAAATAGAAAATCCCAACAAGTCCAACACAATTACAAAAGAGAGGATGGATCGATAGACTGAGGAGAGGAACACCAGCTGGGATTGAGGATGAGAGTGGCTTGAGGATCCGAATGCTCCAAGAGTAAAAAGCGAAAAGAGGTACACTTCGCCTGAGTATAATAGTAAAGAGTGTCTCCTTATTGTTTTTTCATCAGCAATAATTAATTAGCAATACCACCAACATGGGAATTGGAACCAGCGACCTCATGCTTATTACATGAGGCCTCTGCTACTTCCCCTACAGCCTTTAGTTAGCTGTTCAAATACTTTCTATAATGTCTTCGCAATTCCAACTAAAGCAAACAAAGATGGAAATTTATGGGATGTCCTTTTCTTGTCATCAACCTGTATCTGCATCTTTAGCAGGTCAATACCACAGGTCCTCATTGCACAATTAGAACCATCTCTAAGATCTCCTCTCAAATACCTCTACATTCTCTTAAAAGTTTTACTTTTGCTTACTTCCCTCTAGTGGCAACTTATTTCTCTCAAAATCCTAATTTAAATGACATATTTCTTGATGAGACTGAAACTATCAACCACAGAAATGGTATCTTACAGTTGCTCTACAAATATAACTTAAAATGACACATACTGTAAAATAACTCTAAAATCATGCTTTCTATATATGACTTCCATAGTTTAGCTTATTAGAACAATCCAATCATAATCTGGTTCCTAATATTACGTCATCAGCTATTGTATTATATAATATTGGTGTTTAGAATTCACTTAGATTTTTGAGAAATTCTGCTTCCCAACAACCCAATTTGTGATGCCTGCAATCATCCAAATTTCTAGAAAGCAAAGAGACCTATACCTTAAGGGCAATACAAATAAATACAATTAAAATTTTCTGATGATAGATCTGTGAAGAATTTTATATGCACTCAACAGATCCTTAATGAAAGAATACATTCATTTAAGCCGAGTTCCAACTCTGGGGAGCATACGAAATGAACAATGATAGAAGGGGAAAAACAAATGATGAAATTATCCGGACAAACAGTTTCACTAAGGGTCATGCACATTACCTGAGGGAATATGAGCCATAGAAATAATTCTACCCCCTATCCAAGGAACTACTTGAAGATCCCAATCACCACTTTTTAGTTCAATAGGGGTCCTCGACAGCTCTACTCCCTTGTGTCCAGATGCCTTTTCTACATCTGGAATTCGCTTAGCACCCTCTGGATTCAGAGAAAACCACATAATCATTAATAATATTCAAAATCACAATAGAGAAAAGAACTTGCAAGGATAAATATTGTAAGACTTTAATGTATTAAATCAGAGAAGGTCATAGGTTTAATTGACGTCTTTACACGACAAATTGAAAGAATGTCTATGTTAAAGCTGCAGTTTAAGCAGACATGAATTCTCAGCCCAATTCTTTCTTCTAAGACTATATCTACGCATACCACACAGACACAAAGGTGTACATGCTGGAAAAATGTTCATGAACTGCAAAGATTTTTAAGTACTTAAAAGACTTAAAAATATATATATATATGATACTAACTTCAAAACATCATTCAAGCAAGGTACTAATAAATATGTCCATAAGAAGTCCCTGAGCAGATTAAGAAAAAGTAATATTACCCAATCTACTCTTGTAATTCTCTTCACTTTTAGCTACCAGGATAGATACTTCAGCTTCTGAAGGCATTACAATCTCTAAAACTTCTCCGTCCATACCCCATGCATCCAACTGCACAAGAGAGTCCAACTTTAATCAAAGAAGTTCAAAACAGATTTTTCAAATGGTACTAAATCAGCATGTTTTATCAGCAATGTCTGGTACTAAATCAGTATGCACACATATTAAGATCCCGTGTTCTCAGAGAAAAATAAGACATACCATTGCACCTCCACCAAGCAATAATTGCATGTGGAGACGACGTTTTGGCCTCTTCCATGATCCTTCAGTTTTGGAAACTCTGACCGTGACAAGGGAAGATTGAAGCTCGGCTTCATAGTGTGTAAGCAAATATCCACCTTCAGTGAATTCATATCCATCACCATCGTCTTCATATAGAACACCTTTAGCTTTCCCTGTAATTGAGAAGCTAATGAATACAGCTGATAACTACGCAAAAGTATCCAGCACGTAGGGGAGTTGAGGAAAACTACAGCAGCACCATGCCAAACCGCCGGATTGGCTGAATGTGCAACAAATCTACCCAACAAAACAGGAGGAAATAGTAATAATAACAAAAACAGGATGCACCGACTTGAATCAAGTGTTGGGTCCAGTCAGTGTACAAAATATTTTAGCCATTTCAACTTCATACCAGGAGCCATCTAGAAATGAACAAGGTAAGAATATGAATTATAGGCTTCTGTATGCATTTAGTGGCAGTCAACAAAAGCCATAATATGACCATAAATAAGACAATCAATAAAAAAAATTGACACTCACTTTCGTGTTTTCCTAGGAAAATAAAATGTCACAAAATTACCATGCTCATCCAATGCCACTAGGAGCTTCAAGTCATCTGAATGGCTAGCTTCATCTACATGCTGGTGAACAAGCCCAACAGGAATAATTGATCCACCTTGCAAATATAATGCTGGCAAATCCTGAAATATTGAAAAGAGGGGGCAATCATAATAGTTAGACTACAAGTCTCTCTTCTACTGATTAGTTATAATCTACGAAAAATGAAGACGATAAAGATGTGTGGTAATACATACTGGATGTGCATCGCCAAAATCAAAACTCAACCATATTCCCTTGGGCAATGAATGCTGCAACGTATCCGACTCCTGATCAGGCAGAGTGCTAATAAAATAAAAGAGGTGTTAAATCAATTATCTATATAGTGGGTCGTATCCATATTTAATTAACATGAGATCTAGATGTAAATAGCTCATTATCTATTGTGCTATGACTGAAACGCATATAAGCATTATGAATGATTTTGGATCACGAACATTATGCAAATCTATATGGACTCTAATTCACCTATTATTTTAATTGTCAATGAAGAATAAGAACCTTGCATAGACTAAAAGTGGCCCCAACAAGAAAGAATTTTCAAGCGTCCTTAATCTGACATCTTTTGGATCTGCACAGGCATTGGCAAGGTAATGAACTTCATGAAGTCCAAAAGCACAGTTAGATTAATCAAAGTAACAGAATTTACCAGCAAAAAAAGTAGGACTAGCCACTGGAGTACCCACTGTATGAGCCATATAAAAAAGTGTGTATATGTGTGGTATAAGACGGTAACGCCTCTTCAATGCAAGACGGCAGACTTCTTCACACTACTCAATGGAACTGATATTAGTTCTAGGTGATAATGTTGACATATCAAATTTAGAAACTAAGCAAAGTTTAAATATCATCAAGAATATTAGCAAACAAATTAGAATGTGTAAATTCTGTGGATTGTGATCAGGCACTTCCATACAGTCCATGTCAGCAAAATTCCTTTACCCTCTCAGTTCCAAAATCATATGCATACTAAACAGTTCTAGCAAACCATATGCCTATACTTGCTCAGGTTTCATTTAATAGAAGCATTATGAGAATGCAGATACAGGAGAAAGTGCATGTCAGTAAGGAACCATGAATCTAAGCACTGAAGAAAACTCTATTTTTCAAGAATTTGCCAAAGGGAAGGGTAGAAAAGAACTATGTTAAACTCGTTGGCCTCATCATAGTCCAACAACATCACTGCAACAATGACTTCAACTGTGGCAATATGAGGTTTTAAATGAATGACCGTTCATGCCAAAACACAAACAAAAAATAAGAGCATGTTTTCAGTAATGAAAATGTCGTTAAATGTGCAATCCAAGCTTACTAATGACATCCCAATGCCTTCCATAATAATTTACATTACAAGTTAACTTGGACATTGCGCTCTTTTTCATCATGTACTAGTACTATGAACTCCCAGAAGCCTTTTGATGGAAAAATGATATGATAACATAAGCATGCAAAGATATAAGTTATGTCCTTCCAGGACAAACCATCTTGTATAACCCTAGTAATGATATGTAGCACTGTGACACACTCTTTACATGTTCACATTGAAAACACAATTTTGAGAGCAGGCAAAAAGCTAGTAATAATTATACATTAGGACAAACCTCTTCTCCGAAAGACCAAGGTTCATGGTCAGTTGTGTCCATTTCAGAATGCCCTCGGCTAAACGGAAACATAGAACCTAAACCCATCCACCTTCCAAAAAGCCTGGGCGTTGCATTTCCTGCAAATCCACCAATGTCAGGTCCTGAAAGTGGCTGTCCACTGAGTCCCTAGACAGAAACAGAAACAGAACCTAATTAGAGATCGAAATTATACGTGAGCCATAAATTAGGGAAATTTATGATTAGCCAAGTCAATAAAGGAAAAATAACATGCATATTTCTTCAAACCGCACCAAGCCTCTTTACACAGAAAATAAACATTGCATATATTATGCCTTTTCCATTCCTTGTTTCCCATATGAATTAACAAAATGGATATCAGAAAGAAAACAACATTAGTTTGGTTTTTTACTTTGCTATTTCTCAGACTACCTTATGTAAATTTGTTTTCTAGCAACCAAATACAAGGAGAGAATAGACTGAATTATCAAAGCAGAAGTGATATATGTTAATTAAAAAAACTTCACTGAAATTATTTTCTAGAAATTTTTTCCTTCCCTTTCCGATTGAGAGAAATAAAAATAGTACCTATGATCCGACAAATCACGTTTCTCTTGCAAGCGTGCACTGAGAGAAATAGACAAAAACTTTGGAACTAAATGTTTCCATGACATGCACAGTCAAACTAACTGATGACCTGGTTCTATTTTGGCTACAACAACTTGTTTGCAAATTAATTAAACAAATCGTAGAGAAGGTTGTGCAAAAACTGGAGTGAAGATGAACAAGTCAGGCAAACGATAGACTCATAAATATGCTTACCAATTGAAGGACCATTGAGAGACTCATATGGAGGTGCTCCCAGTTCGAAAGGTTATCTCCTGTCCACGTTGCAGCATACCTTTGGCTACCAATGAATCCAGCTCTTGTGAGGACAAAGGGACGCTTATTTGCATTTGCTAATTTCATGCCTTCATGTGTTGATCTTGCCATCAGCGTGCCATACACCTACAGAATGTGGTATTATCAACTTGAAAAATCAGAACTATAATGTGTTTCGGCATGTAAAAGAGCACACCGTAATGGAGCAAGCGTTTTGCTGAAGTTTCTTGCCAGACAATAGAATAAGGCAAATAAACTAGTATACATCCTATACCTAGAATGGAACATTGACAGTATATAGCATGTAACATGTAAAGTATCTAGACAAGGGTTCAAGATCAATACATTGTGATAGTATGAGTGGTTCTGACAACCTCCAATTTCTATATCTCCCTTGTGAATATTGCTCTCTGGCATCGTTTTTGTTACAGTCTGAAAAACAGAATAATGTGACCAAACTGTTCAGAAAAAATAGAAATTCAGGGGCCAGTTTCAAGAATCACCTTAAAGACAGCCGGTTCGTTCATATCATTCCATATACCGTCAACACCATTTGAAATAAATTCTTTTACCAATCCAGCCCACCAAGAACGAACTTTTGACTGTGTGAAGTCAGGAAAAACACAAGGCCCAGGCCACACCTCCCCTGAAATGGTAGGATAACTCTAACACTGTAACAAACATGTATAAAGTAAAATATCAATGCATACTGATATTTTACCAACAAAAGGTGTTCCATCTGCTTTCTGGATCCAGACATCATCTTTAGAACCACTATCATAGACAAAATAACCCTCTTCGCGTTTAATCCCTGGGTCCAGCATCCAGATTGCTTTGAAACCATTGTGGTGGAGATTCTTAACCAAAGATTTTGGATCAGAAAAATGCTCCTGAAAGAAAACTATAGTTCATGTTTCTGGATTGACTTTCCAGGTAGGATTGATATATTATCAATCTTCAAAAACATCATTATAAGTAAGTTGTTCTAAGAAAGGCAACAGATGCATGCTCATCACATGTATGCCTATATGAGGTGAGGTCTACATAGTAATAACTATAATAGCTTAATATACTGCATGAGTAGAATCATTTAGACCCGGATACATAATATGAAAAATAGTATTGTTGACCCTAGTCAGCATTTTTTTGCATAGGCATCTCAACTAGTTTTTATTAACTCTTCTATAAACAGCTCAATCAGAAATCATTGATAATAGCTGTCGTCTCAGATTCTACTATACCCCAAGCACAGCATGAGAAACCCTTGACAATAGCTGCACCCTTTTCTTTAATTAGGGTCACATGAAAAACAAACTCCTATCGCCATTCATCCAGCCAAGCCAGGTTAAGAATGCCCAACTTTCATATACATGAGCCCCTTTCCTAGCAATGAACAAGTGTGTTTAGTTTAACGTGCATAAGCTATCAATGTTTGATCCGTACTACAGCTTTACAATCCATTAAAATTCCATTCAGTAACTTAAATGGCATACAGGCTGTCGTTCTATTGATGTATTCTACAATTGGGTTTCACAATTAGCACTATGGAAATGCATCATCTCTGGAGAAAGCAAAAGTAGTTAAAGGGCCACAAAAAATACAAGATTATATTTGATCAACCGATTACATATTTACAATAGCATTATTGACCACATAATATTCATCAGGAGAAGAACATGCCTTGTCAAAAGTGAAACAGCGAAAGCCATCCATGTAGTCAATATCCATCCATATGACATCACATGGCATATCCTTCTCTCGAAATTTTCTAGCAATCTGGCATGTAAGCGAGTCAATAACCAGAAAGGCAGAAAAACTACCCACAAGCACATTCCACGTACTTCCTACATTAACAAGACTCTTGCATTGACGTGCTTGTCCTGTTTAGGATAATCAAATTTGCAGAATTTTTATTGTATCCTTCCTGGAGAGTACAGTAGCCATAAACTTGCCAGTGTCATATCGCATAAACTTGCCAGTGTCATATCGCATCAACATGTGTGTTGTGGAGTGAAGAGACACATGACAGTTTTCACAAATCATGATGGTCTTTTTGAGAAAGCTTGTAAAAACAATTGAATTTTTTTTATCGGCTTGTAAAAACAATTGAAGGATTTTATTTCACTTCTAGAAAGTAATGAGTGTTCAACAAATTGAGAATCAATCTGAAATACTGTAATAGTCAATACATTACCAACGCTTAATAAAATATACAGTTGATACCCAATGATATGTTTCTTTATCAGCTTTAAATGTATCAAGATTTGGGCTCAAGACCGCCCAAATAAAGAAGGTAGATAGAGATAACACCTCTAGGACTCAAACCCAAGCCACGAGTCCAAGCGCTTGACCAATTGGGCAAGCATGCTTGGTATGCCCAATCATGTGTGGTATAGCACTTGGTCATGAGTGAGTAGAATCAAACTTGATAGCTATGAAGTACAAACCTCAAGAACTCTTTTATCAGAATCATAGCTCCAACGGCACTGCTGATAGCCTAGAGACCACTTTGGGGGCATAAATACAGTTCCTGTTTAGAAAAACATAAGTATTACAGCATAAAACACTTATAATCATACAATGAAATGCTATCCAGCAATTAAACTAAGACACGATCACATACATATTTTCAAGCAATTCTCATGGATAGTACAATAAAATTTTATAAGCTCATGGATAGTGCCAATGCCACAAAATTGTATCTAATAGCCCTTTTTCTGCAAACATGAATTGTATTTGACGTGAAAAGTGGGTTTCTTATATGAATACTCACAATCTAATAATAATGCAAATAAATTAAGTCAATATTCTCAAAACACATTTTATAAAGAATATCACGAAGTTGAGTGGCAAAGCTAAGATGGTTTAGGAAGTTACCAATTGCATGAGATAAAGATATCAGAACGGCTGTGGGTGACGCAAATGGACCAAATGTAATAACAGGGTAAGAAGAAGGAGCAATGAACTTAATTGTTGATTCTTTCCTCAAATCAATCTGGTTATGAACAAAAATGTTTGATTGTTAAAATAGGCAATAAAAATATTCAAAAATGTTCTTTTAAAGACTAACTCTCATATATGACATAAAACAAGAGATCACAACACCTCGCAACGTAGTGTGGTGTCAGCAAGAACCCCTAGTGCTTCCCCATTTGGAAGAACAGCCAGCACCCAAGGATGTGACTGGTACAAGGATGTAGTTCCAGGACCATAACCCCATGCATCTGTGTTCCATGTAAATACCTAGAACACATGAAAACTCTCAAAATTAACAAAACAAGGAATAATCTCTGCAGAAGGAAAATTAATTGTATATCTTACTCTCTTCCCTGTCCGCTCAAGCTGTCCACTAACTTCTCCAGTTCCATAAAAGGAGGTCCCAGCAGGAAGCTAAATCAGATGCAAATTCCACATGTTAATAAAGTTATTGGGAATTGTATAAGGTGAATATTGTAGTGATTGAAAAAAGCAGATAAAACAGTGCATATGCTACAAAGTCGTTGGCTGGCAAGAAACTACTGACCTCAAGCTTGACAACCTCTTGCCCCATAAGGCACTCAAAATTAGGGGTATACATAGGAATCTTTTTATTCTGAATAGGTGTATCTCTATCCCTGCTATTTACAAATGAAAGACTTGGATTCGCTGTATCTCTTTCATTTGAAGAACAATCAAACCGGAAAATGCCATCCTCCAAAATAGGCTGAAAAATCATATCCCCTGAGATGACATCCGCAGTTGCCATTTTCCCAACAGAATCACCCACTTTAGACATCAATCTCTCTCCCAACTTCTGGCTAAAGCTTCTATTTCTGCAAAGCCAATATTCACATTATGGAACTGTCCTCGGTTACTAACCTTCTTTTCATCTTTTCACTGTCTTCAAACAATGTAAAAGAAAATTACTCTCCAACTGAGAATAACCTAACAGTTACTCCCTGAATGAACAAAACAACACCAAAAGACCCCAATCCTTGGCTAAAATATTAAATAACCACACATTCCCACACCTCTAGATTCACTTCTTGCATATCCTAATATAGTTTTAACACATAATAACGACGATGACAAACCTGAAAACAAGGCAAGCAAATAGCATCTCAAAATCACAGGATCAGAGATATAACATAATCTTCACATACTTCTCTCACATGCAGTATCAATAAATCAACCTAATGTCTAGGTTAATCCCAAAATGTTTGAAAGCAGCATTCAACGTTCACGTCAAATTAATCAATAATCTTCAAATCCACCTAGGAAATTAGCTCAAGATGATCATTTTCGTACACAAATTTCATCAAACAGCTAAAAACTGCAGCAATATTTGAAATAAGCACAGGAAGCAAAATAGAATACACAGTGGTGCATGCAACAATCGCAAATCAAACAAAACAAAAATCCAGAAAACTTTGTTCCAAAATTAGGAAGCAGTAAGAACCTGAAGAGAGGAAATGAGGTTGAGAAGAGGCGATCGGGACCAGGCGACCTCCAGCTCCTCACTCTCAGCTCAGATCGCCGATTCGAAATCCTGGAAGAAGGAAATGAGAAAGAAGAAGAAGAAGAAGAAGAAGAAGAAGAAACGGCACTACTAATCATATAGCGACGATCATGGTGTCGATGTCGATGAGGAAGCTCTGGGATTAGTTCAAGTGCTCCTCCACGTACTCCGCTGCTCAGCAATACAAACTCTTCCATCTTGCTTTTTTTATTATTACTAATGATTACCAATAAATTAATATTTTATTTTGATTGATTTGGTTAAGTGCAGTGAAACGGAGGAGCGTGGGAACACTCGCGGATCTCCGCAGCAGTTGCGTTTTTCTTAACAACTACCCGGCTTTCCAGATAGAGAGTGACGAGTGAGCGACACGTGGCGATTGGATATGTCTCAATAGTGACACTTCCCGTGATTTTTTTTTCTGTCTATTTATAAAGTTGTTTGCTACAGACAATTTATGGACAGGTGCAATGCAATTACAGTATGTCACTTTTGTTTGAAGGTTAAAAGTGAGCCCATGGGCTAGGGAAGCCTTTGCTGAGGGCACAACCTGATTGTTTAAATCAGGCCCAATGATGTAACAGGGGCCTTGAAAACGTGGGCATCCGGAAGATTGTGTGAGTCAATTATTTAAGAAATAACCGATCCTATATTTACGGTTGGCTTTTCTGATTTGTGTATCATGGTGCCGGTTGGCGTTCTCTCACCTTGTGCTTGCATCTTTTGGCTTTCTATAAGAAACACATAAAATTTATACCCTCAACCGAGCACCTCCGTCGGCGGCGGCTTCTCTCTGATCACCATCTCCTACAGGACCAGACCCAGTTTCACACACCAGACCCACTCCAGAGCAGTATCCTTCTAAGGAGTGCTCTTCCGTGTCGCCTCCGTTGTCGTCTACATCTTCGTTTATGTCCTCGATTACCGGCGACCACAGCGTCTCCAACGAAAAGTTGTTTGCTCCGCCGGCGGTCTCCTCCCGCAAGCTGCCTCTCTCCTCCAAAAAGTGCCACCATCACTCTCACTTAACGGACCCTGCCACTGTTCCAAGAGGCATTTTAGCATGCCCCCGCCCATTTTGCTATATTGCGCATTCGTAAGTGATTAACGTTTAATTTGTTTGTTTCTATAGGAAAGCTTGGGTTAAGATAACGATTAGAGTGGCGGCGATTAGCTTGAATTGGTAGTTTTACCCTTTAAATTATTTTTTCAGGTATTATTTCTTTCATGTTGGAGGAGTTCCATTACTAGGAATGGCAACGGGTCGGGTATGGGGCGGGTTTAGCCAAACCCGTTCATCGTGAGAGGGTGCCCGACCCGTAAAAAACCCGTTCATCGTGAGCGGGTGCCCGACCCGTAACCCGTCCGGTATGAGTTTTATTTGTAACCCGAAACCCGACTCAAAAATTCAAATATTGATTCAATTAACAAATTTCTTTTACAATACAAG
>JAYMTQ010000630.1:0-16675 GCA_036897385.1 Geranium incanum | reverse complement strand
AAAATTGAACACGTTTATCAATTTCTCCTTCATGAAGGATCCCACGAAAGCGCTCAAAAATACCTATAGAGATTAAAGGCTTTAGAATAGTACATAATACATTTATCATGGAAAAATATGGTACAAATTATAAAATACTAAGTAAAACTAAACAACTGAAACCACCCTTATTTTTTGCAAAACAAATAATGATTAATCCATGGCAATGGTCCATTACAGCAAGTAATATCAAGTTTATACGTGAGCCTGTTGTGTGGTTCACACCACCCAGAAATCAGAAGATGCAGTAGTCACAAACAAAAATAAATTCATAGAGAATAAATCTGCAGATGGACACAAGTACCAAGCAACATCAAGATCATAATCCCTTGTATACCATGTTAGGTAGAGTTTGAGCTTAAATGAAGGCTCACTGATCACAGATAAACAGCTAGAATTATACAGGTCTTCTACGAGGAAAAAAAACATGATTGCCGATTGGAAAAGTGCATGTCACATTATGAAGTCCTTTTAACTAAACGACATGCAAGATTTAAGTTAAAAATATGACAGCCAAGAGCCGAATCATACATTGGCTTATAGCAATAGATGCATTCCACATACTGACATATGTAGTGTACATCTGGAAACGATTTCAATTAAGTGTATTTAGTTTATAATACACAAAACACACACACAGTCACACACACACACACATATATATAATCATACTCACCATGCAGGCCTTTAGGTGAAAGGTCCTGAAGTATAGATCCACACTCTGTGACGAAACCAACTGCAACCTCAACGCTGTCATCGGTAGGGTTCTCAAGCAGAACAGTAAGCAGTTCTAAAGCAATGATTTCATGAGCCACTTGTTGGTTCACTAGGTGACCAACAAATTTAACAGCAGCAAGCAATTGTGGCTATCCATGATATAAAACCAGAACCAAAAATCAGTAAAAAGCATATATCAATCAATGCCCCTTAACAGCCAATGACAAATCAAAATAAAATAACAGAAGAGTTTAAATGCACCTTATCGTTACGCTTATACGCCCTCTTTAGCTGAAGAATAATCCTTCTCAACAAAAGTTCACCCACTTCAGGGAACTTGGTATTGACAACGGCAACCAATGCTGCAAATACATCTGTGAAACCTGGAGACGCCATCTGGGACTTCATACACGACCGGCAGAAAAGACCCCTTCCCCTGATCAAATTCTCGGCAAACAGTTCTGGAATAATGTTTTTTACATTAGCAGCATTCACCTTGTTTACAAGCCCATTAATACTCTTACGAAGGGCATCCCAAGTCAACCGTTGATACTCAACACTACTTTTATCTTCAACCTCTTTCATCATCCGGGCCAACTTAAAAGGGGGAATATAAACACCTCCTGTCCTGCCCAGAGCCGATGCATCAGTGTTGTTTTCTTGCAATGTCGGTTGTCTCCGAGATTTAGAATCTTCAAGCACTTTCCTATCTTTATACTCTTTATCCTTGACAGTTTTTACATCATCTTGGCGTTCATTGGGCTCCCTATCCCTTCGGTCTCTTACATCCCGGTCATCATTTCTGTGCCTCCCATGCCTATCATCATCCCTTCTATCACTTTTTCGGTCTGATTTTCTGCTACTACCATCACGGTCATATCTGTCCTGCTGATCCCTGCGTGAACGCAGATCCTTACTTCTATCTCTATCCTCAGTTTCTCGCCGCCTACTCCCATTATCACGCTGACTACCCTTCTCCACCCCATGCCTATCTCTTTTCGCTCGCCTGTGACCATCATCTTTACTTCGATCAACATCCTTGACC
This sequence comes from Geranium incanum, assembly GCA_036897385.1. Taxonomy (NCBI): domain Eukaryota; kingdom Viridiplantae; phylum Streptophyta; class Magnoliopsida; order Geraniales; family Geraniaceae; genus Geranium; species Geranium incanum. The sequence continues at coordinate 14,874 of JAYMTQ010000630.1, read as the reverse complement.
TCATCATCAATCCCAGCCTCCCACCGCCCATCGCCATGCTGTTGGGTTTTACCCCCATCTCTCTCTACCAGCTCACCCTCTTCATCAGAACTCTCCCGAAAGTCTTTCTGGTCAGCATGCCGATTCTCCTTCCTGTCCCCACCTCTCTTCACTTCATCCCTATCCCTACCATCCCTTTCCTCATCGTGCCTATCTCTAGTTCTTCTGTCGGGCTCAGGTGAATCTGATTCACCTCCCCGATCACGACGCCTATCCAATTTCGAATCCACTTTACTACCGGAACGCCGAGACCTACCTCTCCCTTCTCTAGAGTCATCTTCACTAGATCCACTGCTGTACTTCCTAGCCATACCAACACTAACAACTCACAATCCCAGACCACAACCTGTTAACAAAAAAGACCAGCACATAACTAAGCTAAACAACACCACAAAATCAGCAAAACATATAATTGACAAACCCTAACAGGCTATAACTAACAAACTGTAGCATACAAATTACAAATTGAACATCACATTCAACAATATAATGAATAAACACCATAAATCAAACAAAAATCACTGAAAATCAGGCTGTTGAAAAAAAAAATCGAGACACTGGAAAATTTCTTCTCGGTAGTTGATGATGGAAGAGGAATGTGTAATTAAGTACCTGAAGACCCGATCTCGTCGACGATGACGCTAGAGAAGACCGAGAATCTGAATTGAGGATACAGAAAAATCGCTCAGTCTCTGCAAATCTAAAAGGTCGAAGCTTGATGTGAAATCGCCAGATAGAAGGAGGCTACAGAGATAGATACATACGAGACTCAGATTTTTAAATTCTCCCAGAGGCTGTCGAGTATTTACTATTTCTACCACCATTTGTATAATTGTTTTTGGAAATAATATCGTGTAAATACAGTTAAATTTGATATTTTTTCACATGACTACTTTATTACTTTTACATCAGTTGCTAGTTTCGATTTTTTTTACCTCACTTTACTGCATTGTAATTTAATTTTAGGTTAATAACATTACTACTTTAACATGAAGGTAGTAAAATATTTCTATTTGTCATTTGAAAATAATTTTGTTTCATTCTCTCTTGTTTACACGAGCGATTCCATAAATGATCCGCATGGCTTCATGTATTAGTCTCTTATTAATCAATATCGAAAATACAAATTTGTATGGAATCGAGATAAGAAAACTAAACAACCTCAATTTTGTGTTGAACGTCTTTTGGAATAATCTCATATAAATAAAGTTAATTATAAGTCATTCTCACATAATTATACATGAATTCAATATTTTGTTAGAGATCAATTGAAAGTATTTTATTACGTTAGTACGTTACGTTTTTTTTTCAAATTCACACTGCTACTTTTTATTGTGACATGACAAAAATGTCCCTAACTAGCTTGTAAATTTTTAAAGTTATGACACTGAAAGTTTTTCTTTCATTTCTCATCATCTATTCTCACGCTTTTGAACCCCTCATTTTCCATTGTTTTTTGGGTTTTCAAATATTTATGCATACTAACAACTCTTCAAAACCACTACCAATTACACAAATTTTGTAAACATAGATTTCAAAGCATATCATTGTGTTATGTATTGTCACAAACCCAACTCACCTAAAAGTTTAAGCTAGTAGGTGGAGACTCATATTATTATATAAGTTGGTGAGTAGATCTACATCTTTTAGATGTGAAACTCTAACAGTTTCAAACAAATGTTGCTCTAAAGGCAATTTCTTAAAAAAATGCTAGAAGTTAACAATTCAGTGAATACGACTCTCATTATGGAATCCAAATCAACTGCTCATCTTCTTCAGTCTGCTAACAACTAACACCAACCGAATCATACCCAAAAATGGTAAGGGTTGGTTCTCCCCAACAAGTGATATCAGAGGTAGGTTCGCACAAATCTCATTAGACCGACATGTTGTTAGATCTTATTGTAGATCAAGTCAAGTAGACCAATATGATCTGAAACCATGATTGATCATGCTAGGATTGTCAAGGGGACACGCGTGTGAAAGTGCAAAGTGGGCTTGAGAGAGTGAACAAACCGATGTAACGGGGCTCAATGTGAAGGAGGAGATTGTTAGGAATTACAAACGCGAGTTCAAGTCACATATCAAAAGAGTAAGGAATAAAGAGAGTTTAATTACGCAATAGATTGTAGACCTAATATACTAGTTTTTTTTGGGTCATAAGTAGGCTTCAACGTGTGCATGAGCTTCTTTGTGGTGTGCCCCTCCCTGGTAAGACCCGGTTCTCCCCAATAAGTACCATTAGAGTCATTGCAAGTATTTCATCAGCCCAACATGCCAGTAGACCTCATGGTGGATCGAGCTAGGTGTGCCATTATGATCTAGAACCATGATTTCTAGATGGGGTAGCATGCAGGAGTGTAAGGTGATTTGGGCTTAGAAGCATGCACAATCCGATGTAACGAGGCTCAATGTGAAGGGAAAAATTGCAAGGAACTCCACATATGAGTCCAGGTTGCATAATGAAAGAGTATAGTGTATAAGAATAGTTTATATACACATTATACCCAAAACCTAATAAACTATCTTGAGTTAGATGAACTTCAACGTGTGTATGAGGTAAATTTTAAAATTATATGGTATGGACATTTTGGATTTCAATGTACCAATTGCGTCAATTTAGTGCAAATTCCTCTAAATGTAACCAAAGAATAGTTAACGATTTATAAAAAAATTTAAAATTAAGTACAATGAAATAAAAATGGTTACAATTCGGTATACAATATGTGTATGTAATATCTCTTAATTTTATCACCAGCTTGAGCGTGACCTAGTGGTTGGTACTGTTCGCTCCCTGACTTCAGACCAGGGTTCAAGGTTCAGCACCATATTTGGATGGGATGGGTGTAAGAGTAGTTAGAGAAAACACCTTAATATTAAAAAAAAAATCTCTTAATTTTACCTTCACTATCATAGAATGAGGTGAATTTGGACATTTCAGTGCATAACGCCTAAACATTGGCTATATAAACCTTGGTCACCATCACTCACTCCCGCTCTGTAACATTTCGTTCTGGTTCCGTTTCCCCAAACACAGAGCAAGAATCTACACAGAGAAGATGACCGATCCGAGTCTCGAATCGCCGATCTCTCAAGATCGAGACCATCTCGAGGCCTTAGAGTCATGCGACCTCATCGCCTTGCTCCGTCTCAACAATGCCTCCCCCGCCGCCGCCGGAGACCGCCCTCTGTACACCACCTGCGCTTCCAATTCCAAGAAACGAAGGTCTCCATCTCCATCTCCGTGTTCTCGATTCTCGGAGCGTGATTTGGGAATGGGTTTTGACCCAGAAGCTTCGTCGTCTCAGGGGCATTTCGTCGAACAGGTACCGTGCAATCTCGGCGGCTTCTCCAAGATCTCTCTCCCCACCTCGATTGGGACCCAGATTCGTCGCCAATCGTGCCCTGTTCTTCGCCGGTCCGTTTCTGATCTGCAGATGGGTATTGGCCCAGAAACTCCGTCTCCGAAGAAAGGCACTAGCTTGGCCCCTGCATTGCCTCCATTGCCACCGAGTCTTCGCCGGACAGTGTCTGACCTGTCCACGTCTCGGACTCCCCCAAAGGTCTCTTCTTGTCTGCATAGCTCTGAGTTGGTCGAGGAAGAGAGTTCTGATTCCATGGTATGATCAGAAAATTTCATCTACTGTTTTGGCTTTTGAAGTGTTGATTAGATAGAATGGTTCTTGATTCTCTTTTTGTTGGTGGCTTGTCGAATGCTGATTAAATTTCATGTACTGCAGAGGCTGAGAAGGATGAAGGATCGCTTGGCCGAGATGGGTCAGTGGTGTAATGAAGTCGTGCGCGAAGAGGAACGAGTCAATGCTCGCTCCGAGGATGGCAATAACAATATGACAGAGGTACTATCATTTCCTTCAAAAGATTATCTTTTTTAATGTTCCTACTCATTGGGTTTAAGCAAGAAGCACGAAATAATCTTCCGGGGATTACATGTTGATTTAGTTTCCTATAAATCAATGATGAAAACACGTTTTCTTTGCAGATATAGAAAACCCAATAATGTTTTGTTGTCACCTGGAGGACAATAGTGAAATGCAGATTGATAAAGCTGCACTTGTTACTTAGAAATATTTTTTTTTGCAGTGTACTTTTTGAATCTTGTGATGTACTGCACTTTACCACATTTGAATGATTGTATGTTTTTGCTGTGTATAATATATATGTTTGTTCTGTATGTGCTGCAGAATGTGTCTGAGGCAGATCCTGAAGAATCTGTAAGTGTGGAGAGAGTTGGGGAGGGTATTACTATCCAGTTCAAGTGTCCATGTGGGAAAGGTTATCAGATTCTTATATCCGGGAACAGCTGCTACTACAAGCTCATGTAGGCTGTACTCAGGATTCTTAGGTTCCATTGTGTTTGAAAATGGTGTTGGCCTGATAGTTCTTGCTTCAGCTGGAGTGCTCTTGTTGATTGTCTGATTCATTTTTGTAAATTCTAGATGGTAATATACAGGTACTCAGGGTCAATTTTTTGAGTTCCAACTATTTAGGAGGGCTCCTTAGATCATATGACTTCACTTTCAGTACTGATGGTCCTAGGTTTTCACCTTTTGGACATGAAGTACTCATAATTCTTCAGTTACTGAGTGTACATAGGTTACCAATTCTTACATGTTTAGCTTTGTAGTTCTGTAGTAGTAGAGCAGCATATGCAGTAACTGATGCACAACTGATGTGATACTGTAATTCTTCAATGGGATGAGAAATCAATAAATTGAGTATGTTTTTTGCTTCCAAATCCTGAGTTTTTTTTAACTTTTTTATCAACAACTTGTGTACCAAGATTTGAGTATGCTATTCTAAAGCCTGAGTTACAGTTAACATGTTTTAAATTTTGAAGTTGTTTCAGTAAGATTATAATTTCTACAATGCTGCAGATAGTTCAATGGATCATCTGATGTGGTTAAATTTCTGTAAAAGGTTCTTTTCTGTACCAGAACAAAGGCACTCTGTAAATTTGGTGGTAATGTTAGTACTATTTGATCATGTACATCAAGGGTTCACCTAACCTATATGAACAACATGAGCAGCTCAATTTCATTGTCTCTTGCTCATTTGGGTTTTCTTCTGAAAATTTGCAGAACCAAGAACATCAGTTTCTGGGTTTCTCAGGGAATGTGGATTCACTGATGGCCACATCTCCAGAATTGTTAAGATATGTGTACATGATGCAGAAAAAAACCTTTTGCCAAAAGGGATTTCAAGAAGAGCAGAAGTCGAAATCGATAGATATTTTTTCTGGAAAAAAAAGCTAATAAAAAGAGCTAGGACGATCTAGAAAGCGCTTCTTCGTGATTGTAAGTAGGAGTGGTCATCAAAATTGGAATCGAATTAGTGCAATTTAATTTAGTTTTGAACCATTAAATTTTTTTATTCAATTCAATCAATTTTATTTGAACTGATTTTTTATTTATTCTCTACTTTTTGGACTTAATTTATACACCACACTTTATACTCATAAATTGTACATCTTACAATTACTCACATCCCCTTTTCAGCAATTGATCATGCACATGAGTGAATGCTCCTAATCAAGACAGAGACACATGGGCTCCAAAAACTTGGTTTGGCAGTGGATTCAAAAGTGTAATGATTGAGCTCACAACTTTATGGCTCCAAGTTGTTAAATAGTCAATTTTTCCATCCCCATGATGTCATTTGGTTCTGGGTTTTAGTTTCGGGTACCCTATCATATCATCTTCAAAGAGGCTGGGCCAAGACAAGAAAGAAGAGCAATGACAAGTGGTACACCCAATTCCAAACAATGAAAGATCTGGTTTCATTAACATGGCCTGTGGTGAATCTGAGTCCTATGGATGTATCATATCATATGCAATGCAGCTGTAAGTCATCATCAAGCTCATGTTGATGCCTTGCAAGTGACAGTACATTTAACTATCTAATTTCTTCTAATTATTATGTGGGGAACTCAGGTCAACAACTTTGACAATGATTTGACTTTTTTTCTTCAAAATGAAATAGATTGATTGAAACCAGTTGGAGCCGACTTATACAGAGTAGTGTTTTACGTTGAAAATATATGAATTATAAGACTAATTTTTCGGATTTTAACATAAAAACTTTTCTTTAGAAGGATATATAAGATCATTGAGACGAGATTCTATATAAATTCAACTTGGGATACTAAAAAACTGAATAGATTGAAACCAATTATATTTAATTTGATTATAGACGAAATTGAAATTAAACCGATTTTATTTCAGTTCATAACATTAAAATTAATAGAAAACCGAAGGAGATGAGAAATGATCGATTTGAACACGCAACTCAATTTAAACCATTAATCTTTATCAATTGATCAATTTAAAGCCGAACAAAACTATACTAGTTTTGATTCAAAATTTCCAATAATTGAACTACTCAATTCAACTTAATTTTAAACTGAATCATAAACGTCTTAAATTCAACTTTTTATTCATATGCAAAAGTAAGTAAATGAACCATTAATTCCTTGAAATGAATTCAATTTGGTTGGGGCTAAAAGCCAAATAAAATGAAAAGTGATCTAAATTCTAAAGTAGTACTCATTCATGGCCATTGCAACTTGAATTCCAAATGGGTCCTCCTTCTTTTGCCAAGAAAATGATGTGTCTAAACATAAAATAACTATGTATACATTACATCCCCACAAAATAGCTTATAATAGATCAAAATGGCATTGAAGTAATTATTGTAAACAAGTGAGGTACAGCTGCTTCATTAACATGCTCTACCTTGTAAATCACTGTCTGTGTCTCCGCATCTGTCGGTGACCATTTCCCTCCATCTTCTTGAGCCCTTCACATTCAAATCACAAATTGTTAATATAATTAGTTCTCATTATGTTATAATGTATTTAAACTAGTTTTTTACATCATTAAATGAGAAAATGGGTACAAGAGAGAAACTATTAATTTTTATGAATTAAATTGGAAAAACAACTTACCATAAATTTTGCAACTTTGAAGCTATTGAGTTAGATTTTAAATTCTACCCCAACTGTAGCCATAATTTCAGTCCATTCATAAATATCATAATCTCTTCTTTTTTCTCCCCCATTTACATGAAATAAATTAAAAAGTATGATTTTTTTATTTAATATTTCAAAAAAATTGTCTTTTTCTTTTGAACTGAAAATAACAAACTGCTTAAATGTGTGGGTGGATCTTCTTTTCCCTTTTTCTTTTCATTTTTCTCACTCACTTTCTTTCTTCCACACCCAATACCTATAACTGATTTATAGAGTATGATGGTAAAGATCAAATTTTGGATTTTATTATTGGAGGGTTTTGCTGCTGTAAGTATCTGTAGCAGCTACAGCTTCAGCTATTTAAGCTCCAGCTAATGCATCTCACTTTTCCTGACTCTACTCCCATTTTGTCTCTCTTCCCCAATTTTTTTGCAGCTTCTGCAAGGACCCATCTGAGAGAATAAGCTGCAACAATGGGAATTGGAGGTGGGGTTGGAGAGAGGGCCTTGAAGGTGAAGCTGCTGGTCTGGTGGGCTTGTAGCTTATTGGGGCTGGTTCTGTGCAAATGTGTTGATGGGGTTGAGTTTTCAAATGTAACAGAGCTTTCAGAGCTCTCAGAGTTCCCAGAGTTTCAGAATTTGGCAAGTTATGGGGTTTCCAGTACACCATTGATGGTGGGTCTAACTCTTATTAATGGAGCTGCAGCCAAAGGAGCAGGTCTGTTTTGGGTTTTATTCTTGGTTTTGTTTTCTGGGTTTCAATAAAGACTGAAAATTTAATGATTTTCTCTCTTTAACTTGTACTTTTTGACAATGTGTGTATGTATATGCTCATTCTGTTATGTGTTTTGCTTTGTGTAGTATTTGATTGCTTCTTGCTTTTCTGAGAATTTGTGGTGCTAACTTGCTTTTCTGGGGTTTTTAGTTCTTCTCTTATTTTGCATTTGTTACTTTTCTCTATCAATAAAGACTGAAAATTTAGTAATGATTCTCTCATTGGCTTGTAGTTTTGTACAAAGAATCTGTATGCATGTATATGCCCATTCTGTTCTGTTCTTTGCTTTGCTTTGTGTAGTATCTGATTGCCTTTTGCTTTTCTGAGAATCTGTGATGCTAATTCGGAGAACATGTTGTAGTTTCACGATCTTTCTGTTTGATATGCAGTGTGCTTGGACGGGACATTACCGGGTTACCATATACACAAAGGATACGGGTCAGGAGCAAATAGTTGGCTTATTCAGTTGGAGGTATGGTCTTAACACTTCGCTCTTGAGATATCAATTGTTTCTAGTTCTTGACATGGAGAACATGTCTTCCGTGTGTTATATATTTTTACTTGAAGTTGAAGAGATGCTGCTTGGGACTTGTTATCTTCATAAGTTATAATAGTAGTTGACAAATACAAATATAGTTCTTGAAATGAGGAACACATCTTTCATGTGTTATTTTCTTTTCGGACCTGAAGTTGAATGATATTGCTGCTTGGAACTTGCTGTGTTCAATACAAAACAATTAAAGATGATATGTTATTTGAACTCAAGCAACATGAACTTGTGAGCAGAACTTGCCATAATGCTTTATGTAAAAAGAGATGCCAAAACCAATTAGCATCGCTCTTGAACTCAAATGTTAATTCTTACACCTTGGGTAGAGCATGGGCCAGATCCTACCGTCACATGCTGGGTTTCATTCAAGTTTGACTTACGTCCCAATCTTCAACGTGTCGAAGGGAGTGACTTGTACTCCAATGAATGTTCAAGTGAAAGCTGCACAAAATATAATTTTGTACGGGTAGAAACAGTTCGAATGACAACGATTGGTTTGAATGCTTTGCATTTCACATGATTCAAGAGAGTCTATTTAATCGGAACTTAACTGAATTATTACTACATCTTCTCTGAAGCTTTTCGGTATATATCATCTGGTTAATCTGTTTAGGCTTACCTATGCAGAAATAGGGCTTTATTAAACTAAAGTATTTTAGTACCTTTTATCAACATCGTTCCTTCAGAAATACCGATACCATCTTATTTTGATTGCAGGGAGGGGGATGGTGCAACACGATTAGAACTTGTGTTTATAGAAAGAAAACTCGTCGTGGTTCATCAATGTACATGGAAAAGCATATACCATTTGTAGGGATATTAAGCAACAAGGCCGAAGAAAATCCAGGTCATATTTCTTGCAGCATCGCGTGCTTTCTACAAGTAAATAGCTACCATAATATTATTCATGTCACTTACCTTTTTCCTGGTTCAAACTTTAATCCACGCAGATTTCTATAATTGGAATAGAGTCAAGGTCCGTTACTGTGATGGTGCATCTTTTGGTGGGGACAGCCAGAATGAGGTTAGTGATATAATAACATATAGGTCTAAACGAACAGATTAGCCAATATGCGAGCACATTCATATATGTTATATTTGTTTCTCAGGCAGCTCAGCTATACTTCCGTGGACAGCGCATTTGGTCAGCTGCAATGGAAGAGTTGATGTCGAAGGGAATGCGCTATGCTAAACAGGTTGGTCTTCGACAGACTATGATATGTCATTACAGAACTCAGATTCTTGTATTTTAAGAATGACTTATCGGTCTTTTAGGCTCTTCTTTCCGGGTGTTCTGCTGGGGGTCTAGCATCTATACTGCATTGTGATGAATTCAGAGAGTTGTTTCCAGGAACTACGAGAGTCAAGTGTCTGAGTGACGCGGGACTGTTTCTTGACACGTAAACACCCAATTTTTCTTCTTCTTCATCATTTTGCTTCATTTGTCGTTGTGTGGCTCTCTACTTCTGGTGCTTACGGTTCTGATATGGAATTGCAGACTCGATGTATCTGGTCAGCGAGCTTTGAGAAAAATGTTCGGAGGTGTAGTGAGTCTACAGGTACTGGCTTCTCTAAAATGAATTTACTACACAACCAATATATGCTTTAATAAAGAGAAATGCTGTCTCAGTCTCACTGAGTCTGAAGGACGAGAAAAAAAAGACTATTAACGTTTCCTTATTCCCAGGGTGTCCAAAAGATACTGCCACGGAGTTGCACAGTGCGCCTCCATCCTACTTTGGTACATGTCCTTATCTAGCTAATCAAATTCATTAGCATAGTGTACTAACTGAAATGTAAGATAGTTCTTTGTTGATAGTTTCTCGATTATTAATCGGTTTCTTTTACTTTCAGTGCTTTTTCCCTCAGAACTTGATTGCTACCGTCAAAACTCCACTTTTCATCCTCAACACCGCTTATGATACCTGGCAGGTGATTCCTCATATTTTATGCCTAATTTCATTTAGCTGCCAATGCCAAAGAAAGAAAATGTTATTTTTTATATGCATGTTTTTTACTTCCTGGTGACTAGACTTTTCAAGATACATAACAGTTTGTTCATCAGATGTCTAGTTATAAATCATTTTTCTGATATGGGTAACAAGTTCGGTTTATTCTTGATTATTCAGGTTCAGGAAAGCATAGCGCCACCATCAGCTGATCCTCGCGGATATTGGCATGACTGCAAACTAGATAATGCTCGCTGCAGTGGCTCTCAAGTTCAGTTCTTGCAAGGTTATTACATCAGTCATGTTGATAGACATTCTTCTCGGTGATTGACAATTTTTACGAATTTATTAATTTCTCCTTTGACCGAAGCAGGGTTCAGGAACCAAATGCTCAATGCAGTGAAACGCTTCTCAAGGTTCTCCAAAAACGGATTGTTCTTAAACTCATGCTTTGCTCATTGCCAGTCAGAGAGACAGGATACATGGTTTTCTCAAGCATCTCCTCATATCGGAAACAAGGCATGTCCAAATTACTTTTCTACCATGCTTAATAGAATATTACCATATCAATAAAACCAACATATAAATATTTGATGCTGTTCTTGTTTTGGAGATAATGAGCATACAAACCATTTGTTTGTGTTATATCCGCTATTTCATGATCTTATTATTTGTTTTTCCTTATTGTCGGCGTCTTATAATGTAGGGGATAGCACAATCTGTTGGAAACTGGTACTTCGATCGATCTGGCATCATGGCCATAGACTGTCCCTACCCTTGTGACAGCAGCTGCCACAATCTCGTGTTTAGAAGCGGATGATGCCATTCTTGTCTAATCACACTCTTCGGAAAATGAAATCGCTACAAAAGTGTAGCGTGGTAAAGAAAAATAAGGCCTTGCTGAGAAGGCGAAAGAGCGATGATCAGCAAGCTTATTCATTGTCATGCATTTGTGTTATTATTTTCACCTGTCCATTGTTTTCAACACATGATTGTCGATTAAATCATATAATAGGAAGTCATTTTTTTTCTGATTCAACAATTTGTGTCTAATCATGAAGCAATCTCAGCTTCTCGTGTATTGTATGGAAGCAAAACAAACAAACATGAAACTGCACATTTTGCTTATATAGTCATGAAGATTTTATTCACACGGTTTAACCTTTTATGTGAAAGCTTGTTGTTACACTTTTGATGAATTAAACAAGTCCTGCTATAGACGATTACTCAAGAATTAGTACAAAAAATCTACTTCCCTTGTACTTTCTGCAGATCCTTGAGTTGTTATAATGCGTTTTGACTTTTGAGCAATATATTCTGCAGCAAAAGCATCCCGATCAACCGAGGTACCATTTGTTCAGCTCTTCTTCTACTTTTCCAGTCAACTTCTGCTTTTTTTCTATTGTCTCTAAGGCTTTTGCTTTCTTTTTCTTTTTTGCAGGCTCTCACCATGGCCGCGGAGATAAAGATCAAGAGGTAGGACCTGTAATCATTCAGTTCACATTCATGCTTGGGTCCATATTATCATATTCCATTTCCGCATTCTTGTAAAAAATGTGAAGAGTCCTCTTTCACTATTTTGCTGATGGAATAGCTAAACTGAACTGTTAGACATAGTAACAACAGAGCAAACTAGGAGTGTGTTAAAATATTTGCTTACTTTAGGTTTTAGCTATTACAGTTCACCATTTATTATCAGATTTCACAGTTTTAGAGAAAAATTAGCTAATATTAGCGACTAAGGGTCAAAATCTATGGCTTGGAGTAGATGCAAAGACAAATATCCTTTTCCCTTAAGTTGGAGGTTTCTTAGAAGATAATGTTAGGGCCTAAGGAAACTACAAGATATGAAATGTAAGGCTGATATAGGATTTAGCTGAAAAATCGAACTCTCTCAGGCAATAGAAAAGAACCTATCAACTAGTGGTCTTGAGGCTCTCCTATAGAGTTAAGTGGATGTGAGGGTCAGTGACTTTGATTGTGGGGAAGGTACTTGCACGCATGCTCTACACGAAAACTGTCTCCATCTTGAGGATGATAGCGATGGACCTCAATGCTCAAGAATTGTTTCACGAAAAATCTGTGAAACCAAAAAGATAGCTACACTAACAAGCTAGCGAAGACATAATGAAAAGAAAAAAAAGAAAGAAAGAGCACGCGTAATAGTATTCTATTATGTGTAAGCTTTTATATGTAACTTGGAAGACTTATTCATCCATTTTTATGCATTTGGAAGGAAAGAAAAAGGGCTATCATGAATTCACTCCCTTTTACATATAAATGATATGTTCATAAATCATAAACCAGATAAATTTCAGGTTATGGGGATATCTACGCGGAAAATCCTACTGAAACACTTGTAATTAACATGAAGTCGTATTTTTTCTTAAGTTCTTGCATACAGAAATCTTTAGCAATGTTCGAATGCTGCAAATCTCTGGATATCCTTATTGTACATGTCTGAAGCCTGTAAATCGGGCTGTTGTCTTTGTTGCTGCTGAAACCAATTTATATCTGACTTAAGTTGTGTTGCAGTGGTCACAACCTTAGATGGATTGTTGGTGCACTCTGAGGATGATGATCCACAATCTGTCAATCCCCAAGAGAAACTGTTCTCAAAGAGAGGCCTTGTGGTATGTAACAACTCTGTACTTGTATTGAACTCTGGATCGAGCTCGGGAGGCCTGCAGCTATGGTTAAACCACAATGCAGGATTGGGGTCTACTGAGAAACCAGACCCAGACCCAAAACTCAGCTGCTGGAAAGAGAAAAAGCCTGTAGACTCCTCGGCGGCGCTGTCATTGGATTGCACAAAGCCTTCCTGCAGCAACTCATTTGTACCATTTTTGTCCATCTTGTAGCTGAATGAGGTTGGGCTGTCAGAGAGTGACTTGTGAGTGTTGGGGTCAATACCTTTGAGAATGAGCTTCTTCTTGATGCAAGAGTTCCACGTGTTCTTGATTTCATTATCTGTTCTTCCAGGCAACTTTGCTGCAATCTTAGACCACCTGATGAAGAGTCACAGAACCCATATTGCAAATTGTGATGAAACAAAGAGAACCAGTTGTTTTTCTTCTCTTTTTTGAGGAAAAAGGGAGGTGGAGAGAGCACAAACCTGTTGCCTAGGCCTGCATGGAGCTCAATGACTGTGTCCTCTTCTTCTTGAGAAAATGTGCCTCTCTTCAGGTCAGGCCTCAGGTAGTTCATCCACCTCAGCCTGCAACTCTTCCCACACCTCAGCAGCCCTGAGGAAAAAAATAATCAAAACCAGCGTTCAAAAATATGTTAAGTGCTAGTTGGATAGAGATGGTCTTATAAGGACTAATCAGAGTAATAAAAAAGTAAATTGGATTGAAGGATTAATCAGGGATTAATTCAGTCAGTTATTAGTTGAATTCTCAGTCGAAAGATGCATGATTAAACTTGCTCATACAAAAATCTTTGGACAAATCCATACTGCTGGTTCCAATACTCACACATTTTATTACAGATGTTATAACGAGAAGGGTCTATGCAGAAACAAACACGCAATCGAAATAAAGCAATAACAAGAACATTACATCCACGATGAAACTCAAGAAACAAGAAACTCAAGTTCACGCCAAGACAATAACACATACTGTCTGCCAACAGACGGAAAAACCATACAAATTGTAACCTTCAGATTCGTTGTGACAAAATCTTCGACAAACACAAACGCTTCTGGCTCATGCAAACTCTGTCGCGGTTAATACCAGTGGGTTCTGATTCGATTCAAAGCATTATCTAACAACCTAAAAAAAAACCATACAGCTACAAGGAGATGTTACAAACATATGTATAGATAGATACCTGCAAGCCTAGGGAGAGAGCTCCAGGAGCTATGGCCATGATTGGTGACATAGTTGAGAAGCTTCTCATCTTCTTCAGGAGACCACAGGCCTTTCCTCAGCTTCTGCTTGTAGCAGAAAGAGTGCCTCCCCATTTATGGCAACAGAATATTCAAAGCTCACCTAAAATGGCTCATTTGTGAACCCTTTCTCTCTGATATGTCAGTCATGTGGTGGACTGACTCTCATGAAATGGGTTCCTTTTCTTCAAGGTGTTTGGGTTCAGAGAAAGGGAGAGATAATTGATGGGAAAATGAAACAGTATCTATGATGGTGGCACTCAAGAATTGTTAATAACTCAAGAAGACAGAGAGAGGCTTTGGGAATTGAAAATTTTGAGCAAGTCACAATCAAGAAAGTGATTGTAGAAATGAAGCCTGCGCGTTGTATATATTGTTGCATATATATGATACATGTATAATGTATTTGTGTATACATTAGTGTATCTATATATATAGGGATGTCTTCCATTATAAACTTTGAGATATTTACCAACCGTCCAAACCAATCACCAACTAATTACAAGCGTTGTTTTATGGAAATCTGTATGCACGTTTTTCTAGCGTGTCCATAAAAGCTGGCACGCAGTGACTTTTGGAATCGCAAAAAGTTCCACATGCACCCAAAAGTTCCACCTTCAGTGCAAACAGTTCCACCTCCAGCATAAACAGTTCCACACAGCCAAAAGCTCATGTGGAACTTTTT
>JAYMTQ010000629.1:0-16675 GCA_036897385.1 Geranium incanum | reverse complement strand
CTGTTAATGGGGTTGGGGCGGTCAGATCCTCCGGCCCACATCTGGGCAGCGAGTTGGTTGTTCAAGGCTTGTGAAGGATGTGCGGCGTCCCACCAGACATGGAGAGATGGGTCGGCGCAGAGACTGTAGCCATTGGTGGAGCCGCATGTTGGTGACCCATTGTACACCCCACTCCCGCAGCATGCACTCTTCCCTGACGTGAACCCATACTTGGTGGGGTAGAAAGTTCTCAAGGTGAGCTGAGAGTAGTAGTCGTAGATGGAGTATTTGATTCCTGGCAATTGGGGCTCAAGCTTGGTGAGGAGGCTGGGCAGAGCAACGTTGTGCATTTTGGCCATCACCGTGGGTTCGTGTGCACATGTACCCGCACTTCCTGATGCTGCTATATACGCTGGCATGCACCCCAGTGGCCCCACATTCTGGAACCCAAATTTCCTTCCTCCCATGCTGTATATTTTCTGTTCCCACAATACTTAATGAAAGAAATACAAGTAAAAGCACAAGTTGGTAATTGGTGAGTAAATAAGAGAATTACTTTGATTGATGTAGTGAAATTGCCAAGAACGGATTGCATGTACTGCTTCTTCTGGGAAGAAGTGGGAGCTTTGACGGTGGAGAAAAGGGTCATGTAATCGTTGCCTCCGAGGGCAAAAAGGTAAATGGCATTGGACATGAGGGTTTTGGCACCCGCATCCCCCAATTGCTGCTTGAGCTTCTTCTCCACTTCCGACAGATAGCTCATCTGCAATGGAAGGTTCAGCTGCATCGCATCGCATGCAACAGTTAATTACACAAGGTCCATTGGTAAAGGGATAATGTTTTGATTGGACATACCGTTCCGGGGTTGACGGAGGGAAGAATGCCAGCACCGGAAGAGGCAAAGCTGGCTCCATTTGTGTAATTGGTGAAGCCCGGTTCCAGGTATGGCTTAACCAGAGGCAAATTCATGTACTCGGCTATGAAGTCGGGAATGATGCGACCATCACAGACCCTTCCAGTGGGGTACTTGAAGTAGGTGTTGCCGTACGGAGGCACGTTGATCTTGCCGCCGTTGAGGTAATTGTTGTTGCCAGCGTCGTAGAGTGAGTCCCCGAAGATGAACAGCGCCGCGTGCCCTGCACCCGAGCACACCCTCGACCTGCAGGCGCACAGCCACAATACTAGTACACCCAACGCAGACGACAGCCTCATTTTTCCCATGCTTACTTTTGCATTTGTGAGGATGTGCTATTTTATTTATAACAAGCCTGGGCAAGTGAAGTCACTTCCTGATGTATTTTCTTTTATTTCTTGTTTCCAAATTAAATTTGAATAAAAGAATGTTTTAGATATGGACAGTACTGAAGGTGGAGAAATTTCCTTGCTTTAAAATACAAAGAGGACATGTTCATGATAAAATGGACGAATTATTGGTGTAATGGAATGGAATCCACAAATGTTGAGAACTTAGATTTTTAATCATCATACGGTGGAAAGCACTTACAAATAATCGAGCTTGTGTTGTGTCATTTTCATAAGATAAAGTAGAATTTATTTTCAAATAATAAAGTTGATGCATGCTTCCCCACTCATAAAATTGTATCTGGCCAGCTAGAGGGGTAATTGTTTTGATACACTAATTGCAACAAGTATAGTTAAGCTAATGAGTAATGATGTTACAATGGAACCAGTGAAACTAAAAGTTGGAGATTAAGAAAAGGAATGAGAACAATTATGTTGACTGAAAAACAAATGAAATGTGTAAGTGATGTTAATCTGTCGGCAAGCACAAGGAGGGAGGAGAGGCACACATGCACCCACACCACATGCGCTCTGACTGCAACTCCATGCTCTTTTATAGACTAAACGACAAATGCTTCTGGTGACCAACTCTTTATAGTTTTGGTCCAGTTAGTAGATTAAGGTTTATTCACCATATCTTTTCATCCACAACTATCTTGAGCGGTAATTTTTTTCAAAACAAATGGCGGAGGGATGATATTTTTTTGGATAATTTCAGATAGATCATCACAAAAATTTGTATTCTCACAGATCACCTAATTTTTAATTTAATTTTAGAGGTTATCAAAAATATTTTTTGTCTCACACAATTAGTTTTTTGTATCACGCCGTTAAAAAACTTATGAAATGACTAAATACCCTTTCAATCAATAATTAAACTAGGAGTTCAACTCAATTTCTGGTTTAGCCCGTCTGGAGAATCAAATTTCTGGTTTGGCCAGCTAGTTCCGAGTCGAATTGGCCATGAAAATGGCCTCAACCTGTGTTTTTGTAGTTCACGATGAGGTCTTGAGCGTCGGTGACGGGGAGAGAGTGAGGTACCACTCCGATCTGCTGACACATGGCGCTAGTTTGAGGTTGAGAAGTAGAGAGCAGAGCAGTGGACGGCCCAAATTAAATCCTGGTCTCCATCTGATCAACCGCTTCGCGGAAAAAAATGGGTCCTTGACTTTAAAGAGCCTCTGTAAAATAAGCTCCGAAATTGGGATTCTAAGAACGCTCTGTTTCACGAAAATCAGGAAAAAATTATATCGGAAATGAAACAAGTCGTGAAATTTCTCAGAAATGCCGCGAGATTGTTGGATGACTCACAGATTGTCGGGATCGAGTTTCTGGTATAACTGTTAAGAGACTCATATACGAGGTACGAGTTATCGAAGTCATTGCCCTGTTTCTCGCCGATTTGGTAGAGCTCGACGACATCGAAAATAAAGCATCGATTTCAATTTCGATTTCGATTGCTTAGGTTCTATTACTCGATTACCACAACATTAAATAAGGGAAATTGAGATTAAAAAGCAAAATCACGGAGAGAGCATTGGAGGAGATTTGGAATTTGAATGTGGAGAGGAAAAAAACAAAGGCCTTGATGACAGAGCAAGAATTGGATCGAAAAAGACGAACCGTGAAATCACTGAAGAAGATGGGAAATATTAAATTTCCCAGAAATTTCATAGATTGATTTTTCAGTTATTTTTTGCATGACCTTTATCTCAATTTTTCAAATTTGGAGGAATCGTTTCAGTTTTGTTTTGCTTGAGATGGCATATTTGAATTATAATATCTGGAATGAATTTCGAAAGTTGTTTAGATTCAATAATATAAATTTGCATGAAGGTTTTCAGTTTTGGCTTGAATTATTTGGTTTCAATTCTTGCACGCTTCTGTTAAAACATTTTTTAGCTTCAATTTTTGCATTAATGGGTGCTTTGATGGTTTTCTGTTTATACTTGACCTATAATGAGGCAGCATATGGGTGGTTATGTACAAAATCATAATCAACCATGGTAATAATTGAAAGATAACATACTCTTTTGATAAAATCATCATAATTGCTGTGCTCCTGACAGGGACGTGAACAAGAATCAATTGGCTAAACTGGGCGAACCATAAATTTAATCTTTAACCAGACCAAACCAAAAATTGAGTTGAACCGTTGATTTAATTATTTATTGCAATGGTGTTTTGGTCATTTCGTAAGCTTTTATTAACTGAGTGAGACAAAAACTAAAGGAGTAAGACAAAAACTAATGGAGTGAGACAAAAAAATGTTTTTGGTGATCTTATAAATTAAATTAAAAACTTGGTGACCTATTTCATAATACAAAATTTTATGGTGATTTATAAGGAATTATCCCTATGAATTCTTTGAAGCTACTCGTCAATGGCGGTTGGGTCCTAACAATTTGCACAAGCCCAGTACTGTCTGAAACCTACGCGGCATATATATAAGCAAAAACAGCACGATTAGTTTACGCGGCATATATATGAAAAACAGCACGATTAGTTTGGGCTTTGAGCCCATTAAAATTAACAGTGAAGTTTATCATCCTAAAAGGCCCGTTTGGTAAATTGCCGGTTTTCGAATTGTTGGGTGATTCAATTCAATAAACGAACAGCCACCTCGCGATCCCGCCTCTTGGCCCCATTTGAACACCAACATCGGCGCAATTTCCAGATCTCACTTCTGGATCATCGAAGCAAGAGACGAAAATGGAGAAGATCTTTGTCGCTGTGAGGATGCAACCTTCAAAATCCGAAGAATCGGGGGAAGGAAGCTGCTGGAAGATAGTAGACAATCGCATCTCTCTTCACAAGACCGACGTCTCCGGCGTTTCCTATGCTTTTGGTGCCTTCATCGCTACCTTGTTTTAAGTAATTGAGAGTGTTTGTGGATTCCTGATAGTTTGTTTGGTTGTTTCCTTTTGTGTAGATCACGTGTTTGATGAAAATTCAGCAAACGCTAGGGTCTACAAGCTTGTCGCCAAAGAGATTGTTCACTCGTCCGTGGAAGGTTTCAATGGTATGCTTTACTTTTGTTGTTTTGATTTGGGTTTGCTTACTGAAAATTATGGATGATTCGTGGATAGATAGTTCAGTGACCAAATTAGAGTGCAACTTGCTATAGTTTGAATTGAATCATAAAGTTTTGGGATCTTAAATACTTGATGTTTGGAAAAGCCTAGTAGTTGTATGTATTCGAGTGTTTGTTGAATATGACAATGGAGAAGAGAAAATTGTGAACTTTAGGTGCAATATTGAGGCTGATCGAGGTTGATTCTGTAATTGATGAATTGGAATTGCAAAAGCGAACATCTTCAACTGTAAATTTTGCGGGCTCTAGTAGGAGTGAGTGCCACTATTAATGGAGGAATCGGGTTTAGTATTTGGCAGGATATCAGTCACATGGGTTCCATATTAATTGATGCTAATTGATTCAGATGGTGAATACCAATTAGGGGACTTCTGTACACATTAACAAAGGAAACAAAGTGGCTCGTGTGCTGCCAATTATTAAGCATGATTTCCTCCTTTAGCTGACTGGAATGAATGGTTCTTTGGGTTTTGGAGCTCAAAATTAAAAAAGGCAATCCTCCTCATCATGCCAACTGAAAAGATTTTGGTGAACCATATTAAATTTATGAAGGACCGTGATTCTCTTGGTAGTAGATCTCTTATGAAGTGTAAAACCAAATTCCACTTGCTTATGATTTTAATTGTCATGTAATTGATCACTTGGATATTTACAGGAACCGCATTTGCATATGGACAAACCAGTAGTGGAAAAACGTTCACCATGAGTGGTTCTCAAGAGGATCCAGGAATTATTAAGCGGGCAGTGAAAGACATATTTGAAAAAATTCAGATGGTGATAACTACTATAGCTGTTGGTCGGGTTAATAGAAATGTGCCCGAAGATCACATTTTGTAACTAATTGGTTTTAGTATTTAATATCTTTCAGGTGTCAGATCGAGAGTTTTTGATTCGTATTTCCTACATGGAAATTTACAATGAAGAAATACATGATCTATTCACGGTCGAAAATCAAAAGCTGCAAATTCACGAGAGTTTAGAGGTTACCTATTCACAAATGTCTGGAGATTCTTAACAGTTTGCTTAGAATGTATCTAACCATTGATTTATTGTTTTTTTCTAGAATGGAATATTTGTTGCAGGACTTAAGGCGGAAATTGTAAATAATCCTGAACAAGTGCTTAAGCTCATTGAGTCAGGAGAAGGTATGGTGCAAGCATATACATTATGTATTTTCTTAAGTTGAATATACAAATTTGTTAATGTGCATTTTGTCGTTGACAGTTAATAGGCACTTCGGTGAAACAAGCATGAATGCTCATAGTAGTAGATCTCACACCGTATTCAGAATGGTAAGCCCATATGTTCCTGGGAAAAAGTTTCTATTGCATCTTATTTCATACCTAAAGTTGTTATTAAGTTCTATACTATTTGTCCTGTGTTAGGTGATTGAAAGCAAAGGGAAAGGGAACAGTTCCCTTAGTGATTGTTCAAGTACTGATGCTGTCCGTGTCTCAGTTCTGGTATGTTTCCTATTAAAAATATTATGGGGAAAATCTGTGCCGAACAGTTGCATATGATGCATTCTTTCTCCAACGGTTGGCAACGTAATTGCTTTACATTTATCATCTGTGCATGTTGACCTTTCTTTTTTTTCACGAGATTAGAACCTGGTAGATTTAGCCGGGTCTGAAAGGATTGCGAAAACAGGAGCTGGTGGAGTACGTCTGAAAGAAGGAAAGCACATCAATAAGAGCTTAATGGTTCTTGGTAATGTGATCAACAAACTAAGTGATGGTGCAAAGCAAAGGTTTGTGCTTTTTATTTATTTATTATAAGTGGTCTTAAGTTGATATAACAGCTATATTTTAATGAAATAAGTAACTAGAGCAGGGGACATATTCCTTATCGGGATAGCAAGCTGACCCGTATTCTACAACCTGCCCTTGGTGGTAATGCCAAAACATCAATTATCTGCACTGTAGCACCAGAAGAGGTACTGTGTCAAGTGTTCCTTATATATTATTGTAACTGTTACATTGAATTCTATATCTTGAAATAAAGTTTATGGTCCGTGGTTTTAGCCTAATAGAATAGGAATGTTACAGGTTCATGTTGAAGAAACAAAAGGAACTTTGCAGTTTGCCAGCAGAGCCAAGCGCATTACCAATTGTGTACAAGTGAATGAGGTCCATTTGTTATTTTTTTATGATGAATTTAACACATTGTCTACATTGTTTACCCTGTTTTTTATATCATATCATGCCTGGTATTGTTTTTTCTGGTATTGTTCTTTTTGTTATTCAACAAAATAATAGATTCAAGTATCCCTAGACTTCTATCTCTAGATCATCTTCGATCTCCCATACTTCGTAGCTATAGGTCCAAACTCCAAGATTTTTTTTATCGGCAGTCAGAGCTCCAAGGTACATAAAGTGATCACTTAAATCAACTCCTTTATCCTTAATACCAATTTAGCCTTCACATTTTTACGAAAATTACACTCCCTGCTATTCTTGCCCTTCTCAACCTAAGCCCCCTGCCATTCTTATGTTTTCTCCCCTCCTAGTCCTATCTACAGTCATCAAAACTAAACAATATAATCTGCAGCGCGCATCACAATAATGACTGGATTGGGATTGGAATTTTAATTTTAATTAGTACATTATTGAAATATGTAAGTTTCAAACTTCTAAGTATAGTTGAATGTATGAAAGGGTTGTTTTATGAGGAAAGAAAATAAACAGAGGAGTTCATCCTAGGGAATTAAGGTTACATACTTTCAAGTTTGTTCAAAATGGTATTCAAATATTCACAAGGACCTAGTTTGGATTCATGGACTCCTCAAAAACTTGTAATTGGAAAAAGATATTGTTCAGCGTCATTGTCTGCAAGTAGTTAGTTTGTTTAGAAGGCATCATTGTGGACCCTATTTGTTTGTATCTTGCTCTATATCTGATTTTGATTTATCTGTATTACAGATTTTAACAGATGCAGCTTTATTAAAGCGGCAAAAGCTAGAAATAGAGGAGCTTCGTAAAAAACTTGAGGTGCTGATCGCCTTAATCATGCTTTATATGAACAAAACTTGTAAACGAACTAATGTAGTTGAAGTCATTTCCAGGGTTCTCATGCAGAAGTGTTGGAACAAGAGGTTATAAAACTGCGAAATGAGATGCTCACTGTGGGTACCCTGCCATCCATGATCTTAATTCACCAAACAAGTGCTTATTATTTTTTTCTATACACATTTATGACGCCCTCCATATTTCAGTATGAACTAGAACGTGAGAAACTTGCAATGGAACTGGAAGAAGAGCGGAAATCACACCAGGAACGTGTTCAGTGCATTATGGAGCAGCAGATGAAAATTGACAATCTCAGTAGTCTTTTCACTTCTTCTAATTCTGATAGGAACTTTAATGAGGTATATGCAAAGCTATATCTTTTAGTCAGTTTGAGTATTTTGTTGTGCTATGCATCTGAACTCTACTAGTCTACCTTTCTTTTTGATAACATAAGTTCTCAACGTATCACTTAGTAAACATTCACTGCTACTTGGTTGGAATCCTAATTTCAATTCTGATACTCTTTTCCTTTCTAAAAAGAGATGCAAAAATAATTTCTCTGATCACGCTTTACTGATGATGCACCTACTTATAGGCCAAAAAAATCTTCAAGGAAGAATGCAATGATGAAGATAGTGTATGCCAAGGGGATATTTTCAAAACCCCAACTTTCAAGGTAGCCCCAAATGCCTTCGTTTTCAAGCGATTAAATTACTCAAGGCTGCCTGATTGCAGTCCTCTTCCAAAGGCTTTTAGTTCTGTAGCTGATGAAGACACATGGTTGAAAATGAACAAAGGTTATGTAGCTAACCTTGATTCAATTCAAATGACTCCTGCTATAAAATCTGAATCCCTTCAGTCATGTGATCCAGCTCCTGTGAGTTTCTGTTTCTTCTTCCTGGAGATGATGGCTGTGCTTAAAAGTTCTAGAATTAATGTGCAGTTGATGGTAATTTTCTGTCAGGTTTATTTGAACCAGAATCATGAGAAAGAAGAGATCCAAAGTCTCAAGATAGAATTAGAACTTGCTACTGCAGAGAAAAATGAACTTGAGGTACACAACAATTTGTAGGCATCAAACTATCAGGGCATTAATATGTTAGCTTTGTATTCATTGTATGCTTAAATGTTTTCACTGTAGAAAAAACATATGGAACAACTGCTTCTGAACAATCAGTTGATAGAGGAGATATCTGAACTACAGAAGGAGGCCCTCCGTATTCGAGAAATCCCTAGAAGGCTGTGTGAATCAATGGCAACGTGTAAAGATATTTATGAGGATGTTATGTCATCGATTAAGGTACAGTTTGCCTCTTCCAGTCATTGTCTTCTTTTATTTGAAAAGATGTCAGTGTGCATGTGTGTAAATTATTCATTTTTCTTCTTTACCGAAGCAGAGTTCTATACCTGATGGGAAGTCTGCAACTGCGGAAGTTATCTATGCTACAAAAGAAATTGGTGCAAGCATTTTCTCAAGTTTGGAAAGTCATTTCTCAGCGGCAATGGATGGCCGCTCATCATTCACCAGGAATGATTCTCTAATCCAAGAACAACATGAAATGCTTTTTGAGAAGCTAACTAGCACAGTTTCATCCTTGATTTTAACAGACACGTCAACAGTTAAGAAGAAACAAGCGAGGATTCCACTCTGCAGCTGTGAACATAAGGTAGCTGCCTGGTCACAACTAGCACAAAATCGTTTACCAATTATAGTTGCCTTAGCCATCCTGTTGTTTGGATATCTTATCTCCGTTTTCAGAATTTTGATATTACCGTGAAATAGTTATCCTTGTTATAGAACTTAGTGTGAGATATGCTTTTAAAGCCCTCAACAGCTCAATGGTTTTTGTATGTGTGGTGTAATTTGGTGTAAAGACAATCTAGGAAATGGCCTGAACCAAAGATATTAAAGAATCCCCGAAATGTTCATTTTGGTGATAAGAATCATGTGTAAAAAAAAACTTCAATTATATACTAAGCATATTTATATACTCTCTTCCCCTCATTTTATACCTATGGCCTTTTTTTACATTTTATTTTCAGATCATTTACTTTTTCTTCGTACTGGTTGAAAGTTGAAGTGTAGAGTCATTTGCTTGCTCTCTGGGTAGATTGAGTATGGTCTGTGAAATACTCCTTCACATGTGGCTAAAACCTGTGATTGGACTGTATCTTTGCCTTGTAGCTTATTTTTGTCACTGTGATTCTTATGGCTAGATGTTATTTCTGTAGAATTGTGTTTGCAATTAAGAATCAAAGTCTTATGCAGCAATGACCAATGATTCAATTAGAGTGTCCAGTGAACCTATGACCTCTCCCCTTAGATCGACTTTCTAGTAGTTGTCTTAGTGCCCAGGTTTGTTGGTGATGCTAACAAAATCAGAGAACTTGTTTTTGGTTAAAATGAAGTATGGATTTTAGGTTGTTTTCTGTATATTTTTAAGATATAGCTCTTATATGTGATGAAGGATTGTAACATGGGTGGAGAAACTGCTTGTCTGAGGGAGAAACTCAGTAATGAACTCAGCAATATCAAGGAAAAATGTTGTGGCTTGGAGCAAGAGCTAGATCTCACAAACCAGCACCTGCGTGTTTGTGAGCAAAGATATGATAGATTGAAAGTGGATTTTCAGCATATGAAAGAAGGGCAAAACTTCTTGCTCCAGTCAGTCTCTGACTCCTCTAGAAAAATCGTGTTGATTACTGACGAG
This sequence comes from Geranium incanum, assembly GCA_036897385.1. Taxonomy (NCBI): domain Eukaryota; kingdom Viridiplantae; phylum Streptophyta; class Magnoliopsida; order Geraniales; family Geraniaceae; genus Geranium; species Geranium incanum. The sequence continues at coordinate 6,581 of JAYMTQ010000629.1, read as the reverse complement.
AAGGAGAATGCGTTGAAGGATTTTAACAAGGAGTTGAAGAGAAGGAAAGATCTCGAAGAAGAGATAAAACGATAGTCTTGCCTTCTCCTTCCGTCAAAAATCTCTAATGTCTTTTCACAGTGACTTTAAAGCTAAAATTGAGAATCTGATAGCTCAAGATCCAGATTAGTACCTAAAGCTCTTGGGTTTTCAAATTTTGCTAGCTTTTTTTGCCTTCTCTGATGTTGTGATCAATTAATATGCAAGCTCTTTGCATTTACTTCTGGTTTGATTCTGTATATGATGCCCTGGGTTTCTGATATGTTGATTCTTGAACTGATCAAATTAGCTGGCATATAGTGAGAAATTATTAATAGTCTGATTGTTAATTGTTGTGGTTGGTTGAAGAAAATATTTGGAAAGACAATTTGCATTTAGTTTTATGAGATTCAACAGTGGCTATATTCAAGTTACTGACTATGTGCATGCATCATTAAATTATATAGTTGTGCTGACAGTATTCCCAGAATAAAATCTTGAAATTATATAACTGTGTTGGGTTTCCTTTTTGTATTTTATAATGATGACACCCAAACAACACAGATCCTCATAATTGTGTTTTGCCACTTTCAGTATCAATTTCTAAACAAAACTGACCAGAAAAGTTGCACAAAAAGATTAGGTCATTTTATTGAACCCATGCAGAATTGATTAATGCTATAATACTTAACACTACGTAAATTGATGATTAAGGAAGACTACGAGATTAATACTTTATATCTTTTATTTCATAAAGCTAGTTTAATATGTAACAAATGTACTTTAATGCCCAACTCCTTTTACTCATGGTTGATGAAAGGTGCAGATTATCAGAGTTCACCATGCAAAGTTGATTTTAGAGTTCTCTAGGCCATATGGACTAATCAAACGGGCACTCGTAAATATCATCCAACATTTATTCTGACATTGGGTTGGTTCGAAAGAGTGGACAGGACATTCCCATAGGTCATATATCCCATCCCCATTTACACACCTATGGGTTATGGGAGAGTATGGAGCGGGTTAAGACACACGATTAATATTCTCAAAACCGTCCCGAGGGACGGGAGTAGCGGATTTGGAAATGCACAACCTTATTTTAGCCCTGTTTGAAATAAATTTACCGGTTTCAACCAGGTCTTTTGATTGGAGGGATTACCGAGTTAACCCAATTCAGGCACAATAAATATATTTAAATCATAAACGAACATATTTAAACCCCTAATCGAATGCTATTTAAACTCTTTGCACAAAAAATTTGAAATCCTAATTCAATATATGTAATATCTTCAAATTGAAATTCTTAATCATTGTCTTTGATCTCTAAATGAGCATGAACATATAGCAGATTTGGGTTGAGCGGGTTTCCACATGGATAAATTCAAAAACTTTTGAAAAACCCTCTTGCTTCAATTATTTCTACCTGTGACCCGTCCAAAAAGCTACAGATTAAGTTCGATGAGACTGAATTGAATATGGGTTAATTTTGTCCTCCTTTGTTGTTGGCCCCAAAACAATTGGCCTTAAATAGATAATCAAAATATTCAGAGAAGATCAGTATGTCAGGGCGGCTAGTATTTCTCTTTGCATCAACCCGATTTTTTTTCCTATCACTTCCTATGTATCTACTCTTTTGAAATATCTCAAAAAGAAGTGAAAATGAGATTGTACACGAACACATTGTTGAGTCCACGCATGGTTTGGTAAAAGAGAAACCTAAAGGTCACATAAGAGAGAAGAAAAATCAAGTACGTAACCAAACCATGTACTGAATGTGTGAAAATGCATACTGAAACACAACAATCAAACTAGGCAGTCTCACCAACATTCAATGTTGATATGTTACAAGCATGAATGCGCTTCAGACGATGACAAATTTGGGACCATCTCCGCAATTCAATGGCAGCAACATTCAATATAATGGTACACATAGGACTGAGCAAGAACTGATTTGCAAGAAAGATCAATAACACCAACTAACCTAACCTAAACCAAAAATATCATTTTTGAGGTCAGTACTAGACTTTATGCATGATACAGTTTACAGTGAAGATGATGTTAATTAAGCACCAAAACTACATGTATATATATTGGCTTCTCTCAAGCCTCAAGTGCCTTCTGTTCTATTCTTGCTCTCCTTCCCATTCCAGACTGGCATATACGCGCTGGCCTTCCCTAATTTAATTCTCTGCATTTTCATCATCACTACTCTGAATCATCACCATCGTCGTCGTCGTCCTCATTTCCTCATCTTCCTACAACTTGCAACCTATATTTCAACTTGAGGGCTCACAGCACTAGCACTAGCACTAATGGCTTCTCCGGAGATCAGACCAAATAGACAGCTAAGAGAGCTACTCCAAGAGGAACAAGAACCTTTCATCCTAGAAGCTTACCTTCTAGAAAGAGGCCACTCGAAGAAGGGCTCGAAATCAGAGCCAAGCAAGGTTTTGAGCAAGTCCACCAGCTGCCATCTCCAGAAAATCAAAAAGGGTTTCCTGTATCCTTCCAAGCTCATCAAGTCTGTGTATAAGAAGCTTGTCCTCGTCAACAAGAGCTTTAGAATCAAGAACTGCGATGACAAAGTGAGCGTCCAAGAAACGAGCAGAAACAGCAAAGAAGCAACAGAATCAGAAAGCTTTTCCTCCGCTAGCAGCACAACTGTATACAACTCATGCCCCGAAACTGATAAAGAGGAAGCATCAGCTTCACTGCATCATCAAGATCATGCTTTGACGGTTTCAGGCAATTCAAAGAGCTGCAATCAGAGAAAAGACGAGGTAAGATTCATAGTTTTATGCTTGAAACCTGTTTGAAATTTTAAAAGGCACAAAGAGCTGTACATTTATTTAAATTGCTTACAAAACTAACAGGCTCCTACAGATCGAAAGCTACGAAGGAGACACGTGAAAGAGAGCAAGAAACATAGCTCTCCGACAGCAATAGAGAAAAAATCTTCAACAACGAAAAGTAAGTTCCCGGTATCTCATCTTCCTTTCTCAGTATACTCATCAACCTGTTCTTGTGAAGAACCAGAGAACACATCAAAAAAGCAACAAGAGAACCCATCTGCACCCAAAGTATTGAATCCCGAGAAAGTTACAGAAGACTCCATATTATCAGCTTCTTTCTTGGAATTACTAGTTTGCTCAACAACAAGTTGGTTCCAAGTCGCTGAACTGCGAGAGTTTGTCCATTCTAACGCGCCCTCTCAGCTGGTGAAGTCTAAGAGAGCACTGCTGCAAAACCAGCAGCTCCTGTTTGATTGTGTAAGGGAGCTCATAGAGAACAGTGGAAGGAGAAAGGAAACTAGTATAGAGGTTTTGGGATCCGAAGAGATTGGAACGCTCATCTGTGACAAAATAAGGGAATGGGGAAAACAATCTGCAAACGAGAAAAACATTAACCAGCTACTGAATCTGGATTTTCAAGACACGGTGGATGAGTGGAACGACTTCGAACCACAAAAGAGAGAATTTGCAATGACCATTGGAGACGACATCTTAGAAGAGCTAGGGAACCAACTTGTGCTAGACATGCTCCATTCTCTGGTCTTGGAAATGCTTAACCAGTTCTCAATTTAGTTACATTCTTGATCATGATCATTTTCACCTCTTTAACTCTATGATATATAAAAAAATGTATACATTGATTCAATCAATTATTTACAAATGCACATTCATCTCTTCACACTAACATGAGCTAACCTATACAGAAGAAAAGGTTTAAAACATGAGCAAATATATTCCTCTATGCATACACATCATAATTTTTATCTGAAGCTAACTGAAAGAGAGGCTACATGAATGTATGAGCCATCACCAACGAAGCAAATACTAGAAAACCAAAGACGACTGCATTAATTTTCTTTTGCAATAAGCATGAAAATAGCACTTGTCTCGGAAGCACGTGCTTTGGGGACCCCTCATGCACAGCTTCTTGAAATAATGAATATTAAATCTCCACGTCTATGCGTGCAACAAAGTCCACGCAAGCAAATGGCATATAATAATATACATGACAGAAAGGGATCCAAGTAATTTTCACCTGATTTCTCCTCACCCACCTCTAAAAACCAAGATACAAACACAATACTAGCACTTAGTAGCCCAAATGGTCAATTTCTTGGATCCTTGATCTGGTGATTAAGGTTCTGGCAAGTGGCAATGATATCAAATTTACCCTTCAAAAGCACATACGATATTGCGGATGGTTTTATCCGTTTCGGAATTAAGGTTATTCAGCTAAGAAGAGAGCTACAAAAGGTTTGGAAAACCCTCCTTCACAATGAATTTCATTATAGCACCAACTACCCGAGTATGACATATTTGCAATTCAAATCTATACTAAATCAGACCGTAAGCTATTTCATATCTCAATAAAACAGTTAAGCGGCATTGCTGAACATGGAACTCGCATAACAAATGACTACACTCCCAGAAAAGGTTGCTGTATAACAAATGTTGCAACCAGACAACCATTGCCTACAACATCCTTGAACACGCTGACACAGATTTCCCTTTTTTGTGACAATCTAAACAGGAAAAGGCTAGGCTAACTTGCTCTACATCCTCTTGAGACTTAATACGTCCGTTCTGCAAGAAGTAGTAATCTGGCATTCTCGATACAAATTCATGTTACTAGAAGGAAATCCCCATGCCATGGATACATGTAAATACAGTTCCCAAAAGGGCACATTTATTTTCCACCTAAACTCAAATCTTGTAATTGTCACTCCATTTGACCCAAGATGAAAGTCCCAGGTAAGCAACCAAATATGCTACGATAAGCATTGCTTCTTAAATGCAAACCCAAATTCCAAATTCAGCAATAAACATCAATCCCCTCCTACATATACATGTATAAATACCAAACATGGGTAAGTTCCATCATACAATAACTGATAATGATAGGTCCCCAAACACTAATTTTTGAAGCTCGTCAGGACTGTAGAGATAAATGTGATGACTTTTAGTTTTAGGCAGAAACAGAAATTACGAGATAATTCAATCGGCTACTTACCAGGAGAAGGGACAATCAGCGGAATCTCGGTTGAAGGAAATGATTTTTACGGTGAGGAAGAGAAGAGCTTGGAAAAACAGATCCTCGGTTAATTTGTCCCAGTTTAAGTCAATTTTAATCAATTAAAATAATTACATACTTCCGTAACGAGTGAATTGTAACCATAAGGCTTATGGTATGGGCTGGTTCAATTCTTGAATCCAACTTTTATCATCAATCTCATAATTATTCCATGAATTAACAACGTTGTTTCTTTTTGAAGAAATTTCATTACATTACAAAACACAAACATATTTATCAGAGGCGAGAGAGGCGAGGCGACGGTTTCTCCGTCCGCCTCTGCCTCCGCTGTCTGTCTTTGTCGTCAGGATCTTCAAGGAAGTTTTATCATCGGATTTCCGTCGGTAGCGAGCAGTACTCTACAGGCCTTGGTAGTTTAGACGGAGGATTCACTGTTTTCTTCTTCTCCGATGATGGTAGTAGCGCCGATTTCTGGTCTATGGAGGAAGGATTTGTTCGAAATACCCGTCTCTTGGTTCAATTTTTAGGAGGTCGTTGGTGGAACTGGTGGCTGTCGAAGACGGGGCTGGCGCTTCTAGCTTCTAGATCTAGGTCTGTTTCTGTCTGCTCTCCAATGACAACGTCGGAGTTGTAGACGAGCCGGCAAATCTGGGCGGTGCCGCAGCGAGTGTAGGCGTTCTCGCTCTAATTACACCCAATTGGAGAGTACCTACTCCACGCCTCTATCTCAGTCTTTTGATTACTCTGCCGTGTCGTGCTCCGGCCCCGTCCGCCTGTGTCTCCTAACGCGAGTTCGCGATGTGTTTGAATTATGTCGGTTAGGGATTCTCGTCGATGCTCGTTTTGTTTCGTGGTTTTGGGTTTCGAACGTGTAGAAGTTGTTGGGGTTAAATGATCATCCAAGGGGTCAGTGATCCAAGACTCGCAGGTATCAAGCCCCGCAACTCCTTGGTGAGGAACCCTAGGAGAAGCGCTTTTTTTGGTTATGATCTGGGATATGACCAAGTTGAGAGGGGTCCCCTACCCAGTGGCTTGTTTATTGGCGGTTCACGTTTGGTCGCCGTAGTCATCGCGGCGGTTCGAGTGGCGAGTGTTTCTTTCTATTTATTGTTCTTTTTGTTTTGTAATATAGGTCAGGACATAGATGACATGTATGTTCATATTACTATCTCCGTTGTTGTACTTTTTGCAGTCAATTTCTAATAAAGTGGTTCTCCTTTCTTTAAAAAAAAAAGTAATTAGTATTCAAACTTTTAATTGAATGAGCTCAACATGTTGTTTTTGAATGATTTTTCTAAAGCAATAGCATTTCTTCAATGCTCGAAGAGTCTTGATCGAGAAAACAAAACATCGTAGTAACATCTTCATATCATACATCGTTCAATAAAATTAATTAAGCTACAATAATTTTTAGGGCTGCCCATTGAGTCGGGTTGGGTATACCTGGCTCGGGTCGTACCCGACTCGGTTGGAGTTGGGTCCCAAAACCCAGACCCGATACTCGACTCGGTTGAGGAGTC
>JAYMTQ010000628.1:0-16676 GCA_036897385.1 Geranium incanum | reverse complement strand
TGAATATGAGTAATGGAGAGTTTTTGCAAAATTGAATATGAGTGTAGGAGAGTTTTTTGTAAAAAAAATAGTGAAAAGGAATGTTCGTAAAAAATAAATAATTATTATAAAAATACTTTTTACAATTTTCCATGTAAAAAACGCATAAATCCACTGGACCTGAATTTATGTAAATATGTCTCAACCAACTTTAAACCGCCCAATTATATAAAATCAAATTAGGCCAATGAGTGGATTTCAAAAACACCGACCAAGGCATATAACCAGTTTCATTTCGTATGCTCAGAATCGAAACCTTAGCTTCATTACCTTTCCAATGATTGAACATTAAAAGAGAACAAAGGTCTGATCAATTTCTAACTACTATTTCTTGACAGTATCACACTACATATTCTATACCCTCACACCACCCAAAAACTGCTACATTTCACATACCCATAACACCACTCTCCTCACATTCTCATGATCTCATCGCCCCGAGAAATTCTAAAGAATCAAAACAAAATGATGTGTTTGTTTCCTCCGTTTCCATTCACTGCTGGGCAACTCCTGCTTCTCTTTCTGCTTCGGAATCGGCTAATACTGTTTTCATCTCCTCAAAATACGGCCAAACTTTTGTGCTCTTCCCGCTTTTGCTTTCCTGTTCGTAAGGCAAATAGTCATCAATATGCATGCACCAGAAGACGAAACAGCTTAATGCTTATACATGCAAAATAGGAAGAAAATGGTGAAACTAAGTCAACTTCAAGAAACCGTACTGTCATTTACAGGATATATTAGCTAGGATGAGCGAAGAACAGACCTCATATTTCAGAACCATAGATGCCCACAGAGATTTGCATTGGCTAGGACTCCTATTGATCCCGTCAGCCAGCAAGTTTGTAGATATTTCGTTCCATAGCACCATTTTTCCCTTCTCAACCCGGAATCTGCTATCCATTTCCCTGCGCAGTTTGATTAGCTTCTTAACCTCCTCGGGTTTCCACTTATTTGGCCTCCCGCGCTTGGAGGGTTTTTGCTCAGAATTTTGTGAATCATCTTCATTGCCTACGGTATCGTCTTTCTTCAGCCCAGATGTACTTTCCTCTAGTGGGGCGAGTTCATTGTCACTATCTTTTACAAATTGATCAATAGTTGACGACGCGTTTTTGAAGTTGGAACTTGAAGTTACATCTTCCTCGGCAAGTAGTGCTGCAGTCTTGGTATCATCATCTGCACGATGTAAGAAGAAAAAAACATGAATGAAAAGAATGCTCAAATATAAAATAGGGATCATTTTAAAAATTGGTTGGGTAGTATCACACTTTTGCAAGGAGTGTCGGTGTACTAAGTTTACTGCAATAACTTACCATGGACTTGTCTTTTTTGCACCATTAATGACACCGTTAAAAATTAATTGAAAAGACAAAAATACCCTTCAAATTAAAAACTACATGTACAAAACAAAACAAATAAAAAATTAATTCAAAAGCTATATTTATTCATCAAAGAATTACATGTTAAAAATATATATATATTCCAGGAGCAATTTTGCCAATTTGAAAAAAATGGAGGTATTTTCCGCCAGTCTTGACGGAGTTTGACAAACCGTGCAAACAATTGGATAGTTTACTGTAAGTTTTTGCAATATACGTAAGACACGAACACTCCTTGCAAAAGTGGGATACTACACCACCCGTCTTTGCAATTAACCCTACAAAATAATCAGCAAAGTAAGAAATGACATTCACCTAGATTTTGTCGATAAGAGTTCCTCTCTCCATTGACCTCTTCCGCTTGCGACTCATTTGACTGACTTCTTTTCCGTTCATCAGCTCCTTTTCTCAACCTTGATAATAGGCCAAATCCGGCATCTGATTTGCCGGATAGCCTCTCCTTGACCTCCTCAGAAAGAACTGCTGCTGGATTTTCAGTAGCAATAACAATAACTTCGGGACTTTTACCACTGTACTTCCTTACCATCTTTCTCAATAGCGCAGCCACGGTTCTTTCCATGTGGTTTAGAGGACAAGTAACGGGACAACTTGAAAGAGCAGCATGGGCAGCTTGGTGGAGTGCGTCTAAAAGCTTCCCTTTATCAACCCATAAGCAACGCGTAGTGATTTTGATCTTTCCCTTTATGACATTATCAGTCAGCCCACCTTTCTGAGGGCGTAAAATTTCCATGCTATAGTAACAGAGTTGTATCAGAATGGTGTGGTAAATTCGACCAAGGTATGTGAATAGAACGAGATACAGAAGGGATCTACCTGACCACTATGATGCCATCTGTAGCAATTTTTAATCTCTCGTCAACACAGAGTTCAGTGGACGTACCAAACGCTTTATCGCCGTCACTATACATCAACTGCAGTATAAGGTTGGATCCAATTATGTTTTTCTCAATTAAGTTTGTATAATACAGCTGAAAATCATTCAGGGCCTCAAACCTGCAGATTCTCCTTCCCAAGAGAAATAAAACCATTAGACAAGACTCTTCTGTTCCTCAAATGAGAAACCCCGAGCATCTCTCCATTCTTTATAACCTGAAATGATTGAGTAAATTACATTAAAAATCATCACGGGAGGGGAAGGAGTACTTATGCAGCTAACAACATAACCGTTTGAAATATTAGGGATCTAGGCAGAATTATATCAGACGAATCAATGCCTTGCCAAGTACATATTCTTGTATAGATCAATTTACCGTCTGATAGACACTGTTTGATTAATCCCAGGCACAGAAATCTCCACTTTACACGTGTTAAGAAATAGAACAAAAGAAGTGACAACTCACAGTAGTGTGTTGGATGCCAGTCGATCTTCCAAGCAATTCATGCTCTTTAAGGAACAGTAGTTCACCGTGTATGGGCAAGAAATGTTGTGGCTTCACAATTCTGAGTACTTCCTCCTTTAAAAATGAACTCACATATTAGAACATTTCTTTTTTTATCGGCAATAGAGAAATTAGATTGAAAAAGAGGGTGGGATCCCGGAATGGTATCCACACTCGACCACCAAAGTGGTGATTACAGAGATATAATAAATGCTGAATGAGACATGAAATGAGAGAAAATCTAAACGAAGGAGATTGGAGCTATTAAAAATAGAAGATGACTTATTAAACATACAGTTCATATGCTGCCATTTCGTAATCAAACAAATTCTCTTGAGCATAGTAAGTAAATAACCACTGTATCCTCTTCAAAAATTCAGAGGAGCTCAATGTGCATAGGACAATAATACAACGATCAGATATCTAAATGTTTCTTTATCAGCAGATATTTAAATGTTAATTTACTATTAGTAGATTATAATAGTTGAAATGTTAATCATGAGCAATACAGGCACTAACCAGTTCTCCACGATATGCATGACCTGACGTGTGCAGCCCTTCATTCCTACCCATTACTACAGTTGATCCAATATCTGTTATGCGGTTCAACATGTCCATAACGCGAGATTCATTACCTGGAATGACCTGGAAGTCATATGAAAAGACAAATATGATACCTCAAATAATCCAGCGGTAAACTATGAGCACAATCAAATAGAAAAAATCTTCGATTATTCAAATTCAGAGGAGATGAAAACTTCATGTAATAACTGGAAAGTTCTGTAAATGAATTGTCATCTTTCTCTTCACTTCTACCCTATACTTAAAGGCTTAATCAAATTGCGCTGTCAATATGACCTACGGTGAGGTCAGTGTGATGCATGATTTCTTTCTATTAGAAGAAAATTGAAAAAAGACAACTCAATAATGTAACAACATCAAAGGATGTTACATAAGAGTGAAGGCAGGTTACAAATAAAGGCATCTTATAATTTACACTACAAACAGAATTGTAACTAGCTGAACATATCAACATATTTTTATAAGGTCTATAATAAGTTCAATACGTTGATCATATTGGTTTCAAGCTTTCAATATACACCCAGTTAAATCAGGAACTGAATATAAAAAATTGCAAGGAGATTAGGTGAAGAACTAAAGCATTTCAAAATTAGTTAATTACCTTCGCTGAATACAGAATTACATCTTCCTTGGTCAGCTTGACAGAATAACTACTTCCAAAGGACGCGAGATTCAGTGCAGCACGTGGCTCTGCCTGGCATCAAAACAAGGAGTGTCACATGCGAGCTTAACTGGTCCAACTTACTTTTTTTCTCAATGAAAATTAGGCAGATATGAGGGGACATCCAGATTACTTACTTGAGAACCAGTAGTGACAATAAGCAAATCCTTTGGAGCATAGCCATCCATATCTTCTGCCTTCACCTATATTAAAATGGAAATAATAAACAATTGAAACCACATTGCGATTGATGAACATTCCATTTTTTTCAAGTGGTGGGAATAACATCTTTTTTAGATTATTATACTTAGAATATATTTGTGACATGTAGCATATATAAAGATTCAAACATGCAAAACTCAGTGAAATATACAGATTTGCACGTACTAAACACGTGTGAAGTGACCAATCATCAAAGTTGACTCTTGCGTATTCTTGATAATGATAGCATATAATTGATGTGATGTGATCATCATGCAATTTTAACTGATACTTCGACAAAAACAGTTGAGGAACGAGTTACAGATCTAGTACACTTTGTAACTTCCAAATGTTTATAATTTCATTTCATACAGAATTGTTTGCAAACAATATTAAATATGATGAACTTTATTTGACTACTAAGTTTATATGCACAACAATAAAAGGTAGAAAACAGTTCTTTTGATCAGTTATGATTATAAAAGCATAAGAGCGAAGTTTTTCTCTGACTGCCCTCCATGAGATCAAAATTTTGCATATTCATCATAAAACTAGCAATGTTTTGTAACATAAAAATAAGGGAAAAGTACAGATAACTATCCCAATTCCCAACTATACATCATTTCCACCTAGCTACACCCAACTAAGATTTGGGTCATTCAGCTACACTCAAGTTTCATAAATTCCCATTTGTTTAAGTTTTTGGATGGAAAATGTTAAGTTTTAAAGGGAAAAGTCTAAAATGGCCTTTGACTTAAAATTTAATTTTCCGACCTATAAAACTAATTTTCAAATCTAAAAATCTAATTTTAGATTTTAAAATTAGATTTTTACCCAAGGACATTTTGTCTTTTCACTATCAAAATCATCATTTTCCATCCATAAACTTAATAGGTTGGAATTTATGAAACTTGGGTGTAACTAAGTGGAAATGATGTATAGTTGGGAATAGTTATCCGTACTTTTCCCTAAAATAAAATGCTAGGTTTTTCAAATGGGTAAAACATAAAGAAAGCGCACCAAGAGTGAAGTGTATCGAGAAAAATAACATCAACTCGAGGAAGGTTGACAAACAGTGGGTTTGAGCAAGCGAGATAACAAACTAGGTCACATGAAATACGACAGATTCGTCAGGGATAAAAGGCTATAACCACACATAGGTTAGGTGGGAAATTAACAAAAGCGCAGGGAATATTGTTATAAAAGCCTCTAAGTCAAGAAGCCTAACTGAAGATAAGTTAAATTAGATCATTTAGTTCTTTTGTGCAACCTATGCTGCCACATACCAACCATCAAGCCTTCTTATGTTACTTACCAGAGTTGATGGATCAAGTGGTGCCTTTCCATCCTTCCAAGCTGCATCTAGATATGTCTTCAATGACATGCCAACAAATACCTGATACAATGGTAACAATGTCAGAATCAAAGATTCAAAAATCTTGGGATGTAATTGTATAGTGCACAAGTAAGTTGAAGTGTTATCAAGAGAGATAAATCAGAACCAGTCAAGTACACATGAAGTTCACAAAACAAAATTAGTGGTTGCGCTGTAACCTACCAACTTCCGACCAGTTGCATCTGCAGCAGCTTTGACACTTCCAAGACGGTGTACATTTGATGCAAACTGAGTGGTAATAACTCTCCCTGTAGCAGCCGATACATGCCTCAATATTGAGTCGGCGACAACAGTTTCACTAGCTGTCCTTCCAGGTGAGAGTATGTTTGTTGAGTCACTCATCATCTGAAAGATAACTTTCATTAGCTGAAGCTTCTGGGTTTGAATCTTTGATGATCAGTAATCAGTTAGAGAAGGTTATCAATCACAAAGCATATTCATTTAACTTCTTAAAAAAACATGAAAGCAAGAAAGACTGCGGTAGTCACTGAGGAACTAAGGATAAAGAGGAGTGCAAAACATGAGAAATCAGTACCAACCTTCAGGCTATGATTTGGAAATAAACTGTTGTAAAACATAAGACTAAAAATGAGGGAAACTATTACGAAATAAATATTTGGTTTGAAATTCTTCAACGAGTCTACGTGAAGATGATATTTTACTCATAAAGCATATTCATTTTAACTTCTAAAAGCAAACACGAATGCAAGAAAGACTAAGACAATCACTCAGGAACTAAGGATAACAGACGAGTGCAAAACATGAGAAACCAGTACCGACCTTCAGGCTATAATTTGGAAAAAAACTGTTGCAAAACAATCAGACTAAGAATGAGGGAAACTATTACGAAATAAATATTTGGTTTGAAATTCTTCAACAGGTCTATCTAAAGATGATATTTTACTTGGGTTTGTCCAAAGTTGTCTTGTTATACCATGAGAATGAAAGTTTTCTCAAGCTTCTTTGTCCAAGAAAAACTATTAATTTAAAAAAAGCAAGGGTATTTCATCAGAAAACATAAGGCAGTCTTAAGAACAAAGAACTGGGATATCATTTTGATATAGCACTTTTTAACACAATATTATAGAACAGGGATTTTGTTACTGTATCCCACTAGAACCCCTATCTTACCCCAGAGTGAACCAAAGTTGAGCTAAGTGACTTTGCTTCATAAAATTGTGTCAATGTCATAGTATGCAAAGTAGATCCAAGATGCATACCAGAGTCACCCCTTCTTTTGAGAGTGCCTCTAAACCTTCCCGGTCAAAAACTTTCCCATCCACTGGGTTTTCATCAATCTGTTGAAGGAAAAATTCTTATGCAGCTAGAAAAAACATATTAAGATGAGATGAAAATTTATTGAAATGAAAATTCCATACCTTCCAGTCCCCTGTGTGAAGAATTATGCCATCAGCACACCGAAGGACAAGTCCGCAACAATCAGGTATAGAATGTGTCACTCTGATTGGTTCTATCTCGAAAGGCCCAGCCATAAATCTCCCCTTTTCTCTGAACACTCTTAGTCTAGATGGAACAAAGAGCCCATGCTCCTTTAGACGTTTCCTAATAAGCTGCCAAACCACAATGTAAAAGAAATTCATCATACAGGAATTGACACTGTTTGATGTCTATGGTACATACACCAAAAGATAGATCTCTCAAGTGAAAAAAAATGGATGATCTCGAGAGATGCAGTATTGTAATCCTATGAAAGCCATTCAAGCTTGATAGAGGTTAAAAAAATCTTTATGAAAGAAGAAACTATAAAGATATGAAGTACATAGAAGAGAAAAAGGTGTCCTTGCTATAAGAAGTGGTTATAATAGTTACACTGGAAAAGATTAATACTAATTCCAAATTCTATTTTTTCTTAGTAAAACATTGCCAAAAACATACTAAACATACGAAATTATAATAGTAAAGGTGTCAGGAAATACCTCCATTGTAAAGGATGAGGCAAAAATGGGTGTATTGGCATCCAATGCTGGGATTACCTGCTCAGACAGTGAAGAAACCAAGTAAAAATGATGGTATAAGAACATAACTAAATTGAAAGCCTTCAGTTGCCTTGAGATAGTTGTCTATGAAGCCTCTAAAGAGTTCTGGAGCAGCAAAGACATTTCATTTTAAACTTTTAATGGACCAGAAGAGCTGGAGTGATTATTATTATTAATTATTATTATATTCCAGGGACATGACATAATATTATTGCCCACAACTCACACTTGATAGTTGTGCACATTGTTGGTCCTGAAAGATGAGGTGGTTGCTGTTATAGAAGGATACTACAATGAATTAGGCTTGAGATGTGGAAAACCAAAAATATAACTCAAAGCAGATTTGTCAATATACCGCAAAAAATCTTTGACACTGTCAAAAAGTATTTTAATGCTTAATAAGGTTGGGAAAGAAAGAAATAGATAAGTATCTAATCTATCTATATCTGTGCATAGTGTCATAATCAAGAAGCAGAAACTTTACCCAAGGCAACGCACCAATGTGATCCTCATGGCCGTGTGTAATAACAATAGCTTCAATTTTGTGGCTCCATCTTTTGATAAATGTGGTATCTGGTATAATCTTTTGAATTCCAATCTCATCATAGCTGGAACACATTTTTTTAAGAAGTCAAGGTCACATACATCGTAAGAAGTCGGGAAAAATTACTATACTCAACTAGTGATACTTATAGCAGAAAGTAAGACAAGTAAGGTGAGATATGAAACAACATTCTGCCATCCATTGTCAAAAACATTGGTGATATAAATAACCAAAATTGATCTACTAGTGGACTTAGCTAGGATTAAGAAATCGATAAATGGGGAATGATCAGTGACACTCTAACTATATTTGCAGAAAGAGATCAAGTTCTCACATGCATAGAACATAGCCACCAAGATGAACAAACTAAGGAGGTGTCAACGACATTAAAAAGACTTACTCTGGAAACATGATGCCGGCATCTATGAGGATATATCTATCATAATTCCCCACAAGCATACAATTCATTCCGATTTCTCCCAGGCCCCCGATTGGAAGAACGCGAAGGGGTGGGCCCTCAAAACCTTCGTAAAACTGTTCCATTTTCCGTTTCACGGAGTCCTCCATGCTTTTTCGAGGACCTTCAGTTCTCCTGGTTCGTTTCCTTGGTGTGTTAGATCCATGAGTTCCTAAGACAAAACAAACCAAGAAAATAAATTAATTGCATCTTATGCTATTTAGTTACTTCAAGTGATAAAAATTCAAAATAACACACTCTCAAGTTCCATTATCCACAAACCCATTAACTAAAATTTGGGAACAATTCCGGAGCTCCACTCCAAAGTTAATAACTAATAGAACAAATTCATAAAGCACAAAAACCAGCAAAACATAAACAATTCAACAACTTCCCACCATTTAGGAGAGCCTTAACACAAAAACCCACATGACAGAACCCTCAAGGTGTCAACTTTTACTCAAACACAGCAGAGTAACAGTAGAACAAACACTACACCCTCACATTTCAGAGAACTGAAACACGCAGACAGTACCTGAAACAGTGGAGGAGCAGGCGATGGAGCGGCGTCGGCGAGAATGGTAGGGACGAGAGAGGACGGTGTGGGGGTAGCAGAGCGAGATGGCGCTGAAAGTGGCCATTCTGTGAGAAGCTGCTGGTGAGTGAAGAGAAGTAAGAGAGGTTGAGGGAGATAAACCCTCCAAAAACCCTGATTGCATGTGGTTCAGAAGAAATGGGTGTCTGGAATTGAAACCCAGTAAGAGCCTCTGGGTGTGGCTGAGCAAGAAGAAGAAGAAGAAGAAGAGAAGAGGGTTTTAGAGGTTTTGGTCTGAGAGAGTGAAAATGGTGGATTGATTGATTTATGAGAGGTTATAAAGTGTCTGGCTTATCGTATTTCCCTCTGAAATAAACAAGACGACATGGTGATGGATAGGAAAGAAGCCATAGCTCGCACGTGCCTAAGTACTATCGGTTTAAGGAGGGTAATTTAGGCTAAAATTGTTAGACTAATTGAAAAAAAAAGAAAAATTATTTAGGGATAACCTCGGACGACTATCTTGTAATCAGTTGATTTTCACTTAATTACGCTTCAAGAAAATTGACATTGGTGTAGTTGGTGGAGAGAGTATGGAGATGGAGAAATTGGTCAAAAAAGGCATACGTAGCTAGTTAGTTATTTGAGAAACATTTAATTTTAGGTGTAGTTATCCGAGAAAATTTCAATTATTTACATAACTCAGCGAAGCATCACACTGATTATAGTGAGATCGAGGATATGGAGGGTTTTATAGGTAGATATTATTTATGAAGAACGCTTAAACAAGGTTAAATGACTCTTTTTGAGTCATCCTTTTGAAATTGGGATTCAGTGACATATGAGTTGACATTATTCACATGTGTTTGTCGACAGTCGAGTATTTAACAGTCACTGTTGAACCCGAGCCTTCGAGGTTATTTAGGAAAGGCGACGTGAACCCCGAGGTTGGTTGCGTGGTCGTGAGATTGCATAGGGAAGCCGTCTAGTTTCCATATGTTTTCTGCAAATGACGACTATTTTTATTATAATGTCGAGAGAGAGAGAGCATTACATGTTCATAATCTACTAAGGGTGTATGGAGGTGCCTTAGAACAGAAGGTTAATGTTCATAAGTCATTGATTTATTTCAGTCCAAATTGTAGTGGGATTAACAATGATAGGGTATGAAATATTATGGGTTTCGAGTATATTTAGGTCTCCTGAATATGTGGGGGGAAATTTGTATTTCTATAGCGCAAATTTACAAGAAGCGCATCATTTCATTTCTCAGCTCCTTCATGTTTTTGTACATTTTCTACCGACCTCCACTTCACTTCCTCTATCGTACAAAAACAATCATCTAACTGCACCTTAAATGTAGAAGTCGTTCTCGTCTGGTGTGTAGGATCTCCGACCTATTACTTTATGCGTTGTTTTTATACAAGATCGTATTAATTTTCTTGACTAACTGATTGAAGTAGGTTTTACCCGTTACAATCAAAGTGTCTTTATGTCAAGTTGTCTAATTTGGAATAACCTCTTAATAGCCTTTAAAACCCTTTATTTCTTAATATGTAAGCAATAAGGCAAGCAAGGTTTAAGGATCTTAAGCTCAATACTAGGAACGCTCAAGACAATGTCAGAATGACTCTTTTTGAGTCATTCTTTCGAAATTGGGATTAAGTGACATGTGACTTGACCTTATTCACATGTGTCTCTCGACCGTTGGGTATTTACTAGTCACTATTGAACCTGAGCCTTTGAAGGTATTTAGGAAGGTGACGCTATCTCGCCTTTCCTATGAACCCCGAGGTTGGTTGCGTGGCCGTAAAATTGCTAGGGGGAGCCGTCTAGTTTCCGTGTGTTTTATGCAAATGACAACTATTTTTATTGTAAAGCCTCAAGAGAGAGAGAAGGCATTACATGTTCATAATCTAGGTGTATGGATGTGCCTCGGGGCAGAAGGTTAATGTTGATAAGTCATCGATTTATTTCAGTTCAAATTGTAGCAGGATTAACAAGGATGAAGTATAAAATATTCTGGGTTTCGATTCATTTATCAGCTCCTTCATGTTTTTGTACATTTTCTACAGACCTTCACTTCACTTCCTCTATCGTGCAAAAACAATCATCTACAAAACTATCTAGCTCAACGGCAACAAAACTTCCAACCTCTGTCACACTACATATGATTTTACAAGCAATCATCTACAAAACTTGCTTCACAACATTTAGAGAAAAAAACGAACCGTTTGAACAGCCTTTCACATGAAGTAGCTAGGAGTAGTCCTACTTCTCGAACCCCCTTCCCCGTATTTATCATTCCATTCTACGAGCGCGATCCTGTTCCCATAATCGGGCGCAACACATTCAGACACACCTAATTTCCCACACAAAGTCCATAAGTAATGACCAATGATAAGTCAATTCACTAATAAATTTCAAATCTCGCCTGTTCTTGAGCGCCTATGAAGTCGTTTGTATTCAGAGGCCGCACATCCACAGTCCCACTCCTAGCCGGAGCAGGCCTACCTTCTGCTCGAGCTTCTGAGCACTCCTGTAATCAATTTAACTATTTACTTGTTTCAAACAACTTTTCAGTTTAGAGTTCTTTATGTTAGAATATATTTTAACACAAACAGAAGTTGTTAAAAGTTTACAACTAGTTTTTAAAAAATTGAATATTGTACACAATTACCTCTTACAATTTTTAATTATATTATAACTTCCTTATAACCGAATTTGAGCCAAATTTAAGTTTGGGATTGAATTAATTTAGTAAATAAACCCAATTCAAGCTTGTATTTTAAGACTCGATAGCTTCGAAAGCTGGCTAGTACAGTACTTAATTATATAAAAAAATATTATGATAAATATTTACAATAAAAGGGTTTTCTGTTAATGTTACATTCCCTATTTATTTCGATCCATAATCTATATAAAAGGATTCCCCTTATTGTAGTTCACAACAATATTATCATCAATAATATCGTTCTCTACACTATTACTATCATGTTAACAGAACTAGGCTAATCACGATTAAGTTTCCACTAAAATGATAGTCTTGCCACTCATTAGTCATGGTTCTAACGAGTGGGCAATACAATCTCATCGTTTATGCATAATAATTTAATAATAACAACAACAACAACATTATTATTATATCGTCTAATGTCGTAGCGTCAAAGTCATAGCGCACAAGTGTCACATCGCGAAAGTCATAGTGCATGCATTGAGGAGTGTCATAACACTGAAGATAGCGCACGAGTTCCATAGCGCTAAAGCCATAGTGCACATATCGACAAGTGATGTAGCGCCGAAACCATAGCGAACTAGTGCCACAACGTCGAAGTCAGTAATACACATATCGACTCGTGCCGTAACTCCAAAGCCATATGGCTACATGAAGTTTGATCAGTTCACAAGTACACCAATGTAAATTAAATTTTTTGACATAATTAAAGTGTGTAACAGGAAGTTCCCCCTAAACAAAATTTAAGTTTAAGGGTACAAATATCATTTTCCCTAAAATTACAGAAATTATTTTATTTGTGTGCTTTTGGAAGAAACGGGAGTAAAACACTTGTCGCCTGGTCCAAAACGACGCCGTATGGAAGTGTCCCGAGCTCGCCCTGAACTCATAGAAGCAAAAACATGGAGCGTCTGTGAAGAATCGAAGGTCGGAGAGAGAGAGGAAGATGCCGAAGAGAACGACACACACCTACTCAAGCGAAGACGCAGCTCCGGACGGTCCCGACTCCGATCTCTTCGTCTACTACTGCAAGCACTGTGGCTCCCATGTCCTCATCACCGGTATTTCTCCCCCTCCCCATCCTTATTGTTTGTTTGGTCACTGGGAAAATCACTCGGAAAATCAACAATCACCTGATCTGTAATCGTTATCATACATGTTCTCCTTACAATTTCGCAACCCATTTGGCTCTGCTACACTCCCACCCCAGAAATATCGATTATTTTCTCTTGTTTCGCCTAATAATTCATCATAGTTGGTGCCCAGATTGCTTTTTTCCATTTTGAGTGTGATAATGCAAAGCGGAACTTGTGAAGAGCAATCATATTGTGTCTTGTTTGTTATCTGTGTTGTTAGAGCAAGCATGAGTAATTAGAGTTGCAAACTGAGATATTTAGGTTCAAATATATTTTCTTTTTGGAACAAGCTTGTGGGAAGTTTTGATGATTCTCTTGCTGAAATATTGTTGTTGTAAGATACCCAATTGCAGAAAATGCCAAAAAGGAAGACGGACAGAGCCTATGTGCTGGACAAGAAGAAGCATCTTGCGAGGTTGAACATTAGTGAGGGAGGAAAAGTTCTTCTCAAGCGGTATGTTCTTATGATATCCTTTGCAGTTTAGTTTTTGTCCCAGCTAGTTAGATATGCTTAAATGCTTTATTTCCCAATGCTGTAGATGTTAGACTAGAAAAGGTTTAACTTTAGAGGAGAACTGGAAAATGGATTGAACCTGTTATTGAGATTTGAGAAATACCTAGAAAGTTTCATCATGTAAGTTATCTTATTTTTCCAACAGAAAAGTACATTGAATACATGGAGTGTAAGTTTAGCAGGAGTAGGGAAGTGAGTGAAAGTTCATTCACAATAATTGATAAACAAGTTGCTTAACATGATATCAATGCACTCATTGTATTACTCAGAGAATTTAGCTGATTCAATTACCCTTTCAACCATGGACGCCAGAGGGGGACTTGAGAACTTGATAAAAGTTGCAAGTTTTGCTAGATTCTTTGTGTAGATGGTTTTGGGCTTCAGCTCCTTGTTGAACACGAAACAAGGGATGGGTAAATTGCTTATGATAAGCTTGATAATATGGCCTCAATCACTTGAATGTTTCCTTTTGAAAATTGATCTATAACGGCCACGGGTACCAGTTTTAAAATGTTGTGTCTGTCTTATTAGACAAAGGCCTATGCTGTTCAGATTGTTGAACTATCCCCTAAATTCTATACTTGCCTTTTCTTGATATTTTTGTATGAGTAAGTGTTTGGGCATATAATCAGAGATGGGTAGGTATTTTCTGTTGTAAAATAATTGCTGCTATATAGTTTGATGCCTCAAAACTTATCCTCAAAGTCAATTGGTATTTGGTAGTTTTCACCATCTTATTCATACCAACAATATTTTGGATTTCTTGGATTAAATGCTCTCTTTGTTTACTTTGTCGGAACTAGGGAGGGGGATAATGTGTTCTCCCTTAAGTCACTTATGATCTCACTATATCGTCATATTGAATATATATCGATGAATCTGGAGCTATATCTGCTGCATTGGCTCTTTCTTATCCAGGGGCGAGGGGAAGTTAGAGAAGCAATTCCGTATGAACTGCGTGGGTTGTGAGCTTTTTGTTTGCTATCGTTCAGAAGAAGATTTAGAAACAGCCTCTTTCATTTATGTGGTTGATGGTTCTCTCAGTACTGTTGCTGCTGAAACCAACCCACAGGTTTGAATAGTTTCTCTCAAGGCTTGGCTTAATAATATATCGTGATATAGAGTATCTGTAAGGATGCCCTTATTTTCTGTTCACATGATGTTGGTGTTTATTGTTTAGCTTTTTGTACTCTCTTTGTGGATAGAGAGAGATGTAACTATACTATACATGAAACATAGTGTGAGAAGCTTTGATCGGGATAGCAAATAGCTTTACCACATTAGGTTTTTGTTCATCTGATATTGACAAAAACTCTGATGCTAAATCGAATCTCTAGATATATGCTAAACTGTAAAGATGGTAAAGCTCTTGAACCATTGGGGTGTTACCTTGGGGACACTATTCTGTCATATATGAGTTGTTTCGCCTGTTTCTAGCCAGCAAATTGCATATTTATTCAGACTTCTCTGACATAACCTGTATAAACATGTAATTCTGAAAGTGAAACTGACTTGTTTGGCTTTCTAATGTGTTGTAGGATGCTCCTGTGCCACCTTGCATATCACAGCTAGAAGGAGGACTTGTTCAGGTGGCTATAGAGGTGGAAGATCGTGCACAACGCTCAGCAATTACAAGTAAAATAGTATTTCAGTTACTCATTACACATCTTGTATGCTCTACTTCTGTGGCGCACATCCAAATTCTTACCACCTCTCAGTCATTTATTTACTGTCCAATATGCTAATTAATAATGAAAAACACTTTGATTTTAGATACTGTTCATCTTAGTTATATTATTGTTTTGGTGTTGCTGATGCAAGTTAATCCAGTGCCTTGCCTTTCTCCATCGGAGACTAAGAGTTAAACTTAGCCGGTGCTTCAATTTAAGTACACCAGACCATAGTTTCCTCCTTGATGCCCCGTGCATGCTTAAATTTTCCCAGAGATTGTTCTCAACAAAACTGAAGCTCTGTAATACAAAAGGAGCGAGTCTAAATTTAGAAGCTGGGTTTTTGAAACTGCTACTGGTTTTTCTTACATTCTTATTATGTCATTTAGCTGATTCTGATGCCTTCTATTAAAAAAACTTCCTAATTCACTCACTTATTACTTCAATCTTGTTATACTGTTAATACACAAATCAGATTTAATAAATGCATTATGATCTAATAAATGCTGGAGAAATTTTGAAAAAAAGAAGAGATCAGTAACATAATCACACTTATTTTGATGCTCTTGCATTGACTGCTATTTTCTCTTCAAATTCAGAAGTTTACTTTGTACTATATGAGGAGCCTTGTGCTATATTTTTCTCTCTCTATTAAACCTCATTACTGCCTTATACTACAACCCAGGAGTAAATGCTGATGATGTTCGAGTTACTGTAGCCGCTCCAGCTACCCGTGGGGAAGCAAACAACGAACTTTTGGAGTTCATGGGAAAAGTAAATTATCTTGTCAAGTTATGCAATTCACGTTTGAATGCTTTGTAAATTTTGTTTTAAGGTATATGATATTTGCTTTTGACACAGGTTTTGGGTCTGAGGCTCAGCCAGATGACACTTCAAAGAGGGTGGAATAATAAATCTAAGCTCCTTGTGGTACGTTGAATCACCTTTTCAGTTCTCTACAAACATTTAGTATGCATCTCTTCATTCATGAACATACAAGTCCTACTTGTACTCATGCTAGATGAGTGGAGTGCTATCATGGTATTATAAGAGGTTAGCATATCTAGTCAGTGCTCTAAAAGAAGTTAGTTGCTAGTCGGGCGGAGAGGGCCTTTTGGGGATTAGTCGGGAATTAATCGAACAAGTCAGGGAATTTAAGAACACTAATGTAAAGCTAGCTTGGATTTTGGAGTGCTTACTACCCAATTTTGTGCAAGGAAGTTTAGTAGCTAGCTACTTTCTTTAGATGTTCGGTATAATGTGCTAACCAAAGGGCTAGAACCAAGTTTAGCATCTCCATTATAAAGACCAATAAAACCCTGAATTGCAAGGTGCAGTTTATCCCAAATCATCAAGTACGCATTCTTATCTCTATTTAACTCAACCAAATATGAAAGTTTATGATATGGTCCTGGGCTTGAGGATCGAGTTATG
>JAYMTQ010000627.1:0-16678 GCA_036897385.1 Geranium incanum | reverse complement strand
TGTTTTCAATATATCTATGTAATTACCATAACAATTGTCGGTCGATACTAATGTGTGATGTGTATCAACATATTTAACAATTTATTGTGTATTTGCAAAAACAATGATTATTACAACCAATAATAACACATCATGGTTTTAACTCTATTTTGGTGTGCCATATCTATTTCATGTATTGGTTAATTTTGTTCTCATTTGTTAAAAAGATTTCGTAAAACCATCTTTTGGTATAGTAATATCAAGATATAGTAATATTTCGTTTTACCGTCAAGTTTGTTGAAAAAAATAGTAGTTTGATGAGTGAAAAATAAAATTTAAAGTTTGGGATATAAAATAAATTACTTTTAAGTTACCATCTTTTGGGTAGCATAGTAATATTTATATTTTTCACAATTTTTACAAACATAAGTATCTATTTTTACAATTCTTATTCTTAACTTTAAATTCACTTATAAAATTTCAAATTGAGTCGTACGCTCAAAAATCCTCTTTCTCATAAGAATATATTTTGCATGTTGAACTTGAATTTTTTTTTGAATAAAACAATACCTAAAATACCAATTTGGAAATTTATCCGAAAAGGTAAGATACTTTATTTTTATTACGTTTACCAACTACTTTTTTCCGAATCTAAAAGGTTAATGATGTCCAGGCCGACAAATTTTGTGTTTCACCTTGAAATGAAACAATGTGGAGAATTATTTTGGAAATGCCTTCTTTTGCATAGGGTTGTTTAGTGGCATGTGTGTTTAACATGGAGCCATTGAAGAAGGAAAAAAAGGGGAAGGAGTGTGGAAATTAAGGAGAGAGTACCCACCATGTTTGATGTTGAGATGGTGAAATTAAATGAGATAAGTGACCTCTCATTATCTGCTTGTAAACAATGGAGAGACATGCATGTGCTCTCATATCCTTCCCTATGCTCCCTTTCCTCATATCACTTTTGATGGTGATTTCCTTTGCCCACCACACTAGTACTTGCATTTTTTCAACTTGTTCAAATCTTGACTAGGATCTCCCATGTTTTTGATGTGGGGATTGAAATAATTTGATATCCATGTTCGTCGCCGTCGTTCACTTTTTTCCTTTTGATATCATATCAGATAAATATGAAGGTAAAAGAAGATTGATGTATGTTATAAAATACGATTGAATGCGACACTTTCATGTCATTAAGAAATGATATCCCACTTTTTTTACTCTCAATAGCCACTTAAGCTAGTGAGAACAATTGAGCAAGAAATATTTACTTTGTCAAAAAGTAATAGATTGTCAAAGTTTACAGGGATCATTCAAGATATATCATCGAACAATTTACATTTTGCTCGTTTTTTAATTAATAAAACACTTAAATTAGGATTATGCAGTGTTTTAAAAGTTTTTGACTTGTCTGATTAATCCCTTACCAGCCTCCGATTAATTCTCTATAATTTTCTATCAATCATTCAATCCGATTTATTTTCTGATTAATCACGTATTAATCCTAAAATAACTTTTATGACAAACTAACACTTAACGATTTTTACAACACTAGAGTTACTTGAACTTGAATTCAAATCTTTTTGTGGTACCTATTAATATTGGCTTCTAATGCAAGATCAAAAGCTTTGGATTGCACAAAGTTTCCACAAAATCACACACCCAAAGGCCAAAAACAAACCACCATCTTCAATAGTGGCAGTTGGATCATATATGGTCCCAACAGCTCATAGGTGTCATGTCAGATAAAATTGCCTTTCAGGTTTATGATGTTGACACTCCCCTATTTAATTCCCATCTCCAACACTCCATTTTCTTGCAAGAAACCCCCCATTTTCTTCACACAAAAAAATGGCTCTTCTTGTGCTCTTCTCCCTCTTCAAGCTCCTCTCCATGATCTCATCTGCAAATGGCTACTATGGCACATGGACCAATGCCCATGCCACCTTCTACGGCGGCGGCGACGCCTCCGGAACAATGGGTAAGTCTCACAATGCTAAGTACATGTTACTATATGTCGCTCCGACGATCAGCATCAATGACCTGATATTTACCGTCAAGTCTACTTAGCATGTACAAAAATGATAAGATTAAAATCAATGATCAGATATATATTACTAAGTGATATGATAATTGTTGCTTATTCTATGTTACCGCATGTGTAAAAAGTGTGTCACATATATCGGGTCGGACTCCACAACTAAAAGATTTACCTTATTAGTTGAGTGTTCCTATCATTTACAGATGACCCATTATTTCTTTATTTTATTCCACGTGGAACTACATATTCATAACAACATGCAATTTTTAGAGTTAAAATCAGTGACTTGATAATATTCTGTTAACTTTATGTTAATATGTGCAGTTTTTTAGATTAAAATGAGTGACCTGATATTTGTCGTCAAGTCTATACTTATGCACGCTGTTTTTAGGATTGAAACCAGTGACCTGACATCGATCTGACGTTGTAGGAGGGGCGTGCGGATACGGGAACTTGTACAGCACAGGGTATGGGACAAACACAGCAGCACTGAGCACAGCATTGTTTGACAATGGGCTGAGCTGTGGATCATGCTATGAGATAAGGTGTGTGAATGACCCACAGTGGTGCCTCCCGGGTTCGATCCTGGTCACGGCCACCAATTTCTGCCCTCCGGGAGGGTGGTGTGACCCTCCAAACCCACACTTTGACCTCTCTCAACCTGTCTTCCAGCACATTGCTCAGTACAGAGCTGGTATTGTTCCTGTCCTCTACAGAAGGTATATTCATTATTTATTTATTTTCTCATTCATTTCCATTAATTTCACTGTCTCTAGCTACTTTCTCTTTATTGCTCACCAAAATTAATGAGATTTTAATTTCAACCGTGTGCTAGATTCAATTTTAAGTTTTTATTTATTTATTTTGGTGGATGCACCAACTCTGTTTTTATATTAAAAGTTTGCAATTGCATACCAAACTCGTCACAATAAATAAATATAGAGAAAAAAAGTTATAATTGTAAAAGTTGCACTCAGCTAAAATGTGAATACTTTAGGTGTAGAGGGTGGACTTGAATTTACACCCAACATCATATTAGTTCAAGCTTTCTAGAATTGGGATTTAACCAAATATTCTTAAATTTGTAGAGGGATTCACAAAATGGGGATATTCCAAAATAATATTTCGAGGAACGAGATAAGAAAAATGGCACAAATACTAAGATCGAGAGTATAGAAACACATAATCATGTATGTCTGTTTCGTTCTCGTTCGTGTTGAATATATCTTGAATCGAATTAAGATTCACTGAAATTAGTCAATACGATAGTCTTGCTGACCGGTCAGTGAGTTGGGTCTAAAGCGAAGCGTTCAGTCTAGGCGTTCCAGGGGGTGAGGTGGCCTCTCAATGATAGTATGCTACGTTTATCGAATGATTTGTCATGATAAAAGGTTCGACAGATTGAAGGTCTGGCCATGACAAATCATTCAACAAATTTTATGGCAGATCAGTGTCATAAATACCGCACTAATGTAATCTGTCATGAACAACTTTGTGTGTATCACTTCTCCGTAATTAGACTTATCTACTCTATCGATGGACGCAATCTACACATTTTCGGCGAACAGTGTAAAATTCTTAGGGTTCTTGTTACTACCTTTACTTTAATTACTTGTTTATTTTTGCACCCGTCATAACAATTTCTAAATAAAACTACGTGGTTTTATGCAGGGTGAGGTGCAGGAGGAGTGGGGGCATAAGGTTCACAATAAACGGGCACTCATACTTCAACCTAGTCCTTGTAACCAACGTAGGTGGAGCCGGCGACATCCACGCCGTCTCCATCAAAGGCTCCAAGACCGGATGGCAACCAATGTCGAGGAATTGGGGCCAGAACTGGCAGAGCAACTCCTACTTAAACGGCCAGAGCCTCTCTTTCCTCGTCACCGCCAGCGACGGTCGTCGCGTTCTCTCTTACAACGTTGCCCCCGCCGGCTGGAACTTCGGCCAGACTTACTCCGGCAGCCAATTCCGTTATTGACATAGTATCATGCACCACAAGTATGGCCTAGTTATACCAAAATGGGAGATCTCTTAACTCTCAAGAAGTTATTATAATTTCTCAAGCGCCTTTTAGTTTTTACGTAATTGTATTCTTGTGATCGTAAAAGAGATTAATATTATTGACACGTCTCGATTCAAGATACACGAGATTTTTCTATCATAATGATATTGCAATAATATATATAGTGTTAGAAGCGAGTTGTAATAGGTTGTTTCATAAAATAAATTGAGATGAAATATATGTATTTTTATTTATAATTATAAGTGCTAGTGATATTATTATTTTTCAAAATTACGAATAAATGTTAAAATAGGCAAATATTATATCCAACGAGCTCTCAAATACAAATACGAGTCATTTATGTTCAGAGACCCGATGAAGCTCTTGAAACTCTCAGCTGATTCCAAAAATTTGAGGCTGTGAGAAGCAATCCATTCCCATATGATCATCACCAAACGACTCAATCCTCGCATCGTCGTCGAACCCAACTCCTTAATCAACCTCTGAACCAAATGCGATGAAAAAATTGTATTGCACGCAACCTGTTCGACGAAATGCCCACAAGAAATATGGTTTCTTGGTGATATTTACAAATTGTAATGGTCGAGACACTGGCTTTTTCTTTCACCAATCTCTTATTTAGTGACAATGTTCATGTATTTTCTCCTTGATTGTTGTACTGCTGGATCAAGATTTTATGTTATGCTTTATTGGGCAGGACTCAGGGGAATTGGAAGATCTAACAATTCGCGCGGCTTCACTGTGTGGCGTATGTTGAAGATCGTAGCTGTACCAAGGTACTGCTCTATTGGCTTGTAGTGTCTGCTTGAACTTATGTTGCATTGTGCTTGATTAGTGTCGACTTTCTCTGTTTATTAAGGTATTGACTGTTGAGCAGACTGGTGATGTTTACGAATTTATACTCAATTATCTTCTCGCTTTCTTGATATGGGACGACTTGAAAGTGTGATTCATATAATTTCTTTTTCCTTAATTTTATTGCATTACATAACTTTAAATATTTGTGGGCTCTAATTATGCTTTTTTTTCTGGCCTTGTCAACTTATTTGGCATGCATTTATAGTCTTCGGGTTGAAATAGCGTATGATCACAGGAAATTTAGTTGTCCGAGATGTGTATTTCCTGAAATGGACCGAAAATACTTCTTCAGCTTGCTATTGTAGGAATTGTCTCTTGAGTTCATTCTTATCAGGTTTAGGCATTCCTCAAATATAGATCCTTCTGAGAAAATTGTGTTGAAATTAGACACAAAGTTATTTATTTATATAGATTATGAGAGACTGAGTAAATAGATGATAAGCATATGCTGAAGACTCAAAAGGTTATTTACATCTGAGGTTTAAATTTTTGAATGATGATAACACCTAATAATCGTAATAATAAACGAACATTATTTTTTTTCTAGCTGCTGTAGAATAATTCAGCAAAAGGTGTTCTCCATAAATTTGACGAACTCGTTGAAGTCTATCCTCTCGTCTGAGTTTCTGTCAAAAGCACCAATCATTTTCTTGCAGTTTTCAATATTCGACCCTTCCTTCAATCCCAAGATACAGAGAACTCGTTGCAACTCCCTCGCGTCAATAAACCCGTCTTTGTTCTCGTCAAAAACATTGAAAGCCTCCTTCACCTCCTCCAAGCTCGGCTCCTTCTCATCGAACAACCCTGTGACCTCACTGGAACTCATCCTATCTCTGAGCCCCTCGCTCTCAGGGTTGCAAAAAATTCCCAATCTCCCCATCACCATCTCCGCGTCCTCTCTGCATAGGCTCTCATCATCAGCAGAGACGCCAGGATGGTTTTTGGTCAATGATTCATCATCCCTCTTCTCATCAAAACTCCAAGAATAAGTACTGCAACCGAGCGTAGACTGGACATAGAACGAGACTCCTGAAAAAAACTTGAGAACATGACTTAACCTCTTAGAACCTATCTGTGATTGGAGAGCATCAGCCAATGATTTATGGATTGTGTTGTAGATGTTAGACTGGTTCAGGGCCATTGCTATGTCTAAAATGAAAAAAAAACTGTGTATTTGCAGGAAAGTTGGAAAAAAGAGAGGAGGTGAAGATGAATTGTGAAGATTCTTGTTTGCTTGAGTGTTCTATATATATGAACCTGATAGGACACCTTGTTGTTGAAGGCATCAAAAGGTCTGCTCAGGTATTAATTGTATTGTGGAAAAAGGTGTTTTGAGGGTGTTACTGGGAAATTCTCATTAGGTTTAGGTGATGAGGAATTGAGGATGTAACAGGGTGGAAGTTTCTGTGCTCCTGCATATTGGGGAAGACTGGTCTCATGGAGTTGGAGTCTTTTTGTGGAATACTGGCTTTTTGATTCTGTCTTTTAGTGTTTGGAAATTGGAAATTGGAAAATTAGAGTTGTTTTGGTCTATGTTTTCTTTGATTGTGTGTGGCCCACTTGTGACTTGGTGCTGCCTCCATTTTCCTGGAAATTGGTTCTATATGTTTCATGTGTAATTGAATTCTATTTCCTGAACTTGAAAACAAGTTAGAGGTCAATATTAGGTAGCTTGAGAGTGAAATGGTGATTTCCCAGTTGGTGGAGGGAGGGATTTGGGCCTTGGATCAGTCGACCCATTAACCGTTGCACACAGGTCACCATGTGGGCTGGGAAAAGCCCTGTTATGATTTAAAGTGGACCATATTATGGGCTTGAGTTCTTCAAACTTTGGGCCGGACAAACTAAAACTAGGATGGGAAACCCTATCAGATAAAGTGGATGAGACTTGGAGAGTTTTATGGTAGAATATGGAAAATGTTGTAATTATTCAAAATTAAGAACGAGGTTGGTTTAATGATCCCGTTCTTTATCCCATGAATTGAGGCTTTTGTTTTTTTTATCGGCGAATTTATCAAGATTTGGGCTCGACTATATTATGATGAAGCAAGACAACACCAAATTTGTGATTCTTAATAGCTCTTAAGATTATTGTATCAATAATAGGCTCAAACATACCCTTATGTAGAAGGGGGCCAATATCACCACTTGACTCCCACTGGGAGAGAGACACCCAACAGAAGTTGAGAGAAAGGTCCAACAGAAGTTAGAAATAAAGGCGAGATACCGGAGCATGACTCAAACCCAAGACCTTTAGAACCAAGTGCATGTGCTTAACCAATTGGCTAAGCAAGCATTGGTAGAATTGAGGCTGATTGTTTACCACTAAAAGAATCTCAAAAACTTTCGATACAAATATTCTCTAATTAATATAATTGTCCCACGGGGTAATAATATGAATAGAAAATTCGGAAAATGAGAGATGATTTATTGTTTGATTTGCCATAATCTCAACATACCATTTAAGCTCTTAAATTGATTTGTTAATTCTAGTGAAGTTCAAATATTTACTTACAAGTGCTTGTGCTTATAAGTTTATATCCTTTTCCACTTAATTAGAATCATCATCATTTGTGGTCATATAACAAGTAAATTGCACAAATGATGGAGAAATAATAAGAGAATCATCATATATCAAGTGTTGGTCACCTATGATCTAATCCTCAAATTTATGGTTATAAAGATCAGAGAACAATCAAACTCTTATTCATACATACAAGTGTGGAAAGAACAGAACAGCAACACCAATCAACCAAAGCCAAACCAAAGCATCCAAAACACAAATCCAAAAGCTAGGGCAGTGCTGGAGGAGGAGGGCTCAATAGGAAATCTGATTTAGGGTTTTTGTTAGCCTCTGGTGGTGCATAATCCATAACCTCAATCATCATCCTAGAAACTCCTTCACCTTCCTGTAAATCAAAACAAACATTAATTACAAAAATACCCCTCAAACTCAAACCCCCAAAAATATGGATAAGTGAGAAAAAGGGAAGAAAAAAAAAAGGACCAACCCCATCATGACTAGGGGAAGAATCTTCATTCTGAACAGTCTCCATCACTTTACTACCAAATCCTTCAGAGACAAAAGACAAACACAATCAAATTAATTAAGGTGATATTTTTAGCAAAAAATAAGGAAACAAAAGCAAACAAAAACATGGTAGTACCATGAGAGAAGGTAGAGAGCAGCAAGAGTGAAACAAGTAAAATCCTGGGAAAACAAGACCAAGACCGACCCATCATTTCTTGCAAGGTTCTGAGGAATGGGTGCTTCTCAGATTTGTGAGCTTTTATGGGCAGACCTGCAAAATATCAACAACAGAGCATAAAAAACAAAACTTTATGGGAAAACCGCGTGCAGTTACAGATCCAAATGGAGAGACTTTAATGAGCTGCCTCAGAATCAGGAATTGGGTTTTTATTTGAGTTATGGGTTGGTGTAAGCTGGAAGGTGCTTATTTATGAATGATCTATATACATATAAGATGTTAGGTTTGGGTTTTTACTTGTCCGATGAGACACAGCAACGGTTTGAGCCTAATATTATTAATAAAGCTGTCTAAATTTTAAATCCCGTATGACCAATGTGGCGGGGAAAGAAATTTAGGGATATAAATTTTTACATATTGAAAATGTGAGCTCTTGTACAGTTGTACCACTCTTTTATAAAGGGTAGCGTGGGTTATTTACGGATTTGGATTGGTTTGATTTGTTTTTTTTTGTAATTGAACATATTGATTTGGATATAAGAAAATAAAATTTGAAACTGAACTACTGAAATTTAATTAGGTTCGGTTTTGATCTTATTAGTTTACGGTTTGGTTCAGTTTTTTATGAACCAAGTTTAATGAAATTCTCGAGTTTCAGACCATTTTGACTTGTTAGTTGATTTACTGGTTTTTTATTCGATTT
Source organism: Geranium incanum (assembly GCA_036897385.1). Taxonomy (NCBI): domain Eukaryota; kingdom Viridiplantae; phylum Streptophyta; class Magnoliopsida; order Geraniales; family Geraniaceae; genus Geranium; species Geranium incanum. The sequence continues at coordinate 7,862 of JAYMTQ010000627.1, read as the reverse complement.
TCTTTGAACCGATTTTTATGAAATTATCATATTTTGAGTCTGTCTCAACTTATTATATGACTTATATGTTGCTGGCCCAGTCAATAATTATCGATTACCAAAAATGAGCGGTGTGCCTAGAATCTAAATTAATCGATTTTCAGTTCAGCTTAACTTTTAAGTCGGCTTGAGTTTATTTGGTTCGATTTAATCAATTAGGTTGTTTTTTAACTGTCATTATATATATATAAAAGTCTATCTCAACTTGAGGTATATTTTCTAAAGTCAACTTCTGACATTTGGAAGTACTTATCTTATCGATTGAAGCTTAAAGTCTATTTTTTAATTTGATTTCCAAACTAAAGTATATGGTTCCAAAGTTCAAAACTCTTTTGAATTATTTGAATTTGGTTCTTTTCATTTAAAGTATTCACCGTCCTAAATTAGAGTCAATTTGATATGATTAGGAGCATTTACAAGTTTATTTATGGGAATGATATCAAATTGAAAAGTTTTATTGAAATAGAAACTGGTCTTTTCAAGATCATGACAACCAATTTTCAAAACAATACTTAATTCTTTTTTTGACCAAATCCCCAATTTTCATAACTCATATTTGGGAGAGGAAATAATATTATCTATGAATATAAACAGAGCATTCACCTCTAATTTAATATTGTAACAGTTCAATGATTAAAAGGCCTAATTACTATGGAAACTTTCTTTTTTCTTGCTGATAATATTCACCTACCGAAATATAATAATATATAGATTATTTAATTACAAACAGAAATATACAATAGTATACAAACAATTATATCGGTCAGTCTTTTAAAAAAAATGAGTTTTAGCTAAAAAAAAGTCTACATTATGCTTGAAATAAACAATGAAATTGCATCCAATGAATAGTAGAATGAAAATGTTGAAAATACTAGTGGGTCCTTATTTTTATAGTTTTTTTCTTTTGAAAAAATAAATTATGATCTAAATACTGATATTTTAATGAAAGATTAATCTCCTTGATAATAAATTATTAATGATTAGGATCATCGATTTGATTAGGGCCCATCATTGCCAAATTTAAATCATTGGTTCACATATGAGATATACACATATATATTATACTTGAAATCCACCTAATAACTAGCTGAGTTATTTTTGTTTTGTCGTATTTAAATGAGAACTAATTTTAAATCATAACATACCAATTTAACGTGTCGTTTAATTTCAACAACATGACCCTCGATAATTAACACCCATGAGAACTAATTTAGAATCATAACATGTAATTTTGGATGTGTAAATTTGAGATCGGTAGGTTTGGATGTGTAATTTCAGTGTTTCCTCTTTTACTTCATTGATTTCGGATCTCTAATTTGTTGGTCACATTCATATTGAACTATTTTTTAAATCAGATTTTCCTCTAAACTATTGTTCTTTGAATCATCATCATGAGTTGTTCTTGTAAACAAAATTGTCCTTATATGTTTTTTAACATTTGTAGGAGACCATGACATGAACACCAGATATTTGTTTTTTAGCTTAATACAAGAGAAATTTCAATATTTTAAAAAGTTGATGTTTGAACAATACTATTTTTCATCCATTTTAATAGACAATATGGTAAATTGACACAAATAAAAACATCACTGTAGTAAATTAACACTAAAAACAATTGACTGCAGTGAATTGAAAAAGTAAAATAATTAACCACGGTGAAAAGTAGGGATGGACACAGTTATGGAATCGGAATGGACCCGATCAATCGGTTCTCTAGTTTAGAGACCCAAATTCGGACCCATTATGTAGAAAACGGTCTGGTTCTAGGTCCAATTCTTCGGTTTGGTTCTCAACTCCGCCCAATTAGACCCGATTACATAATTAATTGTGAGATTTATGGCGCGGTTCACAGGTCCAGTTTTCTAATTATACCCAAATTGACCCAATTAATGTGATATTCATACACTATTAAATTTATGTGCAAAATTATACACAATTAAATTCGTTTGTAGGCAAAAACTATAAATCACAACTACAAAAATACTAACTAAAAGCTCTTGAACCGATTCGGTACTAAATTGGTTAACTGATGATTCTACAGTTTAAGAACCGGATCCGAACCGAATTAGTTCGGTCTCAATTTTCAGACTCAAATCCGATACAATACCCACGGTTCGCGATTTTTCGGTTTAGATTCGATTTGAATCTTTATTCGAATTCGGTTTTGGGTAAAAAATGCTCGCTATTAGTGAAAGGTAATTTCCTCTTAAAAACATGAAATACTTTCTCTTATTCTTCTTCTTCTTCTTGTATTTAGTTACTCATTATATTACAAAAAGGCGTGGGCCCGCGGTGGTCCTGGGAATGGGCCCACCAAATCCCTCGAACACACATGATGATGGAAAAAGCCCAATTATGTATCGCCAGCCCACGTAAGTCCCAATAGAACAGTGCTTCAGCTCGAAGCCTCAAAAGCCTTTGCGTGTACGACCCTTTTAACCCAGAAATCGAACAATCTCTCTCTCTCGACTCGCACAATTGACAAATTCAGAATTGAGATGTGATCGATCGATCGATTGATCAATCAATCAATACTCTAATGACTCTTCCTTGTCCTCTCTGCTCCGTCTCTCTTTTGGAACCTTTCAGGCCGGCCTCAACGCCCGATTCGCTCTTCTAATCTCTTCTTATTGCTCTCATTTGATTCGATTCGGTGGATTCAGAATTTCAGATTCGAGCTGCGAAATCAGGCGGTTTTGTTCATCTGGGTCGCGCCGATAGTGCCTGATCTGTTCCGGGTCCAATCGGATTGTTTGTTTCTGTTCTTCGATTTCACGGTTTTGGTGGGTTCGATCTGGTTTTCTGGTGGGTTTGTGCTCGGAACTCAGGATTCGATTTCTGGGTTCTGTCTGAAATGGTCTATCTCCAAAGCTCAATCCACGTTGATCAATCTGCATCCATGGCGAGCTCCGTGAACAGCAACAACAATTTGCATCGGAACAATCGGAGCAAGGTAGTGCCCAGTTCCCAGAATTGCCTCAAGATCCCAGATTGCGATCGATCTAGGTCCGCAGCAGTGGACGTGGTGATCATGATCATCGTGATCGGAGCTTGTGGGTTCCTCTTGTTCCCTCACATCAGGTTCGTCTCCGTCAAGCTGATCGAGGTCACTGAGGTGGTCCTCTATTTGATGGAGGAGGAGTTTTCTCAGGCTCCATTGATATATGGGTCCATAGGGCTCAGCATTTCTTGCGCGGCTCTAGCTGCTTGGGCTGTTCTGTTGTGTACAGGAAGGAAATGTGGGAACCCGAATTGCAAGGGCCTGAGAAAAGCTGCTGAATTTGATATTCAGCTGGAGACAGAGGAGTGTGTGAAGAATTCAAATTCTGCAGGGAAAGATGGCCTGAAGAGGGGACTCTTCGAGTTGCCTCGAGACCACCATAGGGAATTGGAGGCTGAGCTGAAGAAGATGGCTCCCCCGAATGGACGAGCGGTTCTGGTTTTTCGAGCTAGGTGTGGGTGTTCTGTTGGGAGGTTGGAAGTGCCCGGGCCGAGTAAGAAGCACAGGAAGGTCAAGAAGTAGAATGGAGATTTGGTAGATAAATTCCGGTAGGGATGATGGTAAACGAAACAATACAGGACTGAGTAGCCATAATACGGAGGAGAGGAGAGTCGTCTCTATTCGATCTTCCCGGAACTATGTTTGTTCTTAAATAAGCTAATGGCAATAAGTTGTAAGGTTTATATACAATTGGTTTGGTTATAATAGTGGGGAATAAGAATCCTTTCTTTGATATATACTCTACATGGTATTTTGTATTGATTTTCCTGTTTTGCTCTATTGCTACAATATTCTCCATTTCATTCTCCTTGGTTGCATCTTTTAAAATTGTTATGTAGGTTAATTATTGGTGTTGTTGGAGGTTCTTTAGTGGGTTCGAGTTAGAAGCCATTTTTTGGGCTCCTATATTTAGAAAGTGAGGCATAAGTATACTGATAATTATTGAGCATCCTATAGTTTATATGATATCTGTTCTTTTCATGACAAAAGATGGTAATGCTTTGGAATTGTGCTGACGAATTATGAGAAATAAAGCAGTATATGAAGCCTATGAAGTGCTACCATTATATGTGCTTTAAGCATAATTTAGCATACTAGATTTGTCGTTGATGAGACTTTCCTCACAGTTATGCTATTTGTAGTGCTCAATTTATTTAATATTATATTATCTGTTTGTTAACTCTCTTCATTAGATAATGAAAGTAGTGCATGTAACTGAGTTTGGTCAAGATAGACGAGGAAAGGGTTACAACGTTTGCCGTGGTTTTACTTGCAGGTTAAGAGATCCTAGAAACTTAACTTGGGTTGACTCTGCTAGTTTCCAAGTTGTTTCATTGTGGATTTGGTGGAGCTTTCATCTACTCATGGAAACAATTCATAGCAGATATTTTGTGCTTGATTGAGGTAACAAAATTTCAATCTAGTGGTGCTAAGCATTTGTCCTAACTCTATCATGTCTTAAAGTATCTAAAGAGGATAAAATTTATTTTGAAATCAATGGACACAAAACAAGGTTTTTAGGGGAGAAACAAAACAAAACTTCCACTTTGTCCTGTTGTACTCTTGATTCCTGACATAAAACTTTATGACATTTCAACTAAAATCTTATTCATTTCCAACTACAAATATCTATGTTTGACTTATATACTTGCTAGTTGCTTTCCTTTGAATGACTATATAGAACTGTGAGAATGAAATTCAAGCTAAACATACAAGTTAGAATATCTTAAGGTTCTCATTTAATGGAGAAGTTTTGCCTATGACTCATTCTGAGTAAAGCAGGGTAATGGAGAAGATAATGCCTAGTGACAGAGCAAAGATTGGATTTCTGTTTTGCGCCCTGTTATTTTCTATGCATTTTTCCTTTCATTGTTATACCATTGCAGAACCTATCGTCCCTAATAAGTATTAAGAAAAAGGATACAAAAAGTCGGTAAGTGTTTCTAGGATCAGAGAAGGGAGAAGATCCGAACTACTGTACGGCAGTAGTTGCCTGCATTTGTTCCATCATTGCCTCCCTGAATGTGGTGGTTGCAGAGGATTGTCCTGTATGACCAATCGTTGCATCTTAGTATTGTTCTGAGCTCTGACTAGCTTGAAGGTATCTGAGCACACCACAGTACATTAGGGTGAAGTAGTGATGTAGTCAAAACTCACAACTACTCTACTAATGATGTGTCTATCTGCATCAGAAATTATGATGTTTATTACAAAGTATCTTTTTCTTCTGAAAATCATTACATGTGAAACACTTGCCTTTGACTGCTTCTCTACCATGTTGAAATTGATAAGCTTGATTTGACAAGTAACAGACTTGATTAACTAGCTTAATTTACACATTTATTTCTTCTGCTGTATAAGAAAAAAACCTAATATACTTAATCGCAAATCCACTTACATGATGTGACATTCTGCATATCTAATGTCATTTCCCTGATAGTCTTATCATATAAAATTTTAAATAGGCTAGAAGAGTTTAAGAATCCGAGCAGAAGGCGGTAACAAGCATATCAATATCAGATTGGGCGAGATCAGATAAACTTCTGGACATGGTTGATCATAAGTTATGTGAAGAGATGAATCAGTCAAGGGGGTGTTTACAATGTGATTTTGCTAAGAGGCCTTTCATATATTTAGCAATGAAAGTATCAGAAGGTCGGTTGGAGTTCAAGAAAACTGACATATTTCATTAATGCACCTGTTGCACCCTTGTCTAGAACATATGCAGTTGTGGATAGCATTAATGGTGCTACCATAGTGCTTCCATCCATATTATCCGGACCCAGGTGAAGAACCATTGTCCATTGAACATCACAAACAACTCATCCGGCTCCAGCAGGTAAGGATTCTTTTGTTTATTCTGTAAGGTATTGAATAATCTAACAGTTTGTTTAAGGGGAGTGCGTCGCAGCAAGACAGTACAATTATACATCCTGTGTGAAATGGAGGTTGTTCAGTCTGGTAGTTCTGTGTATTTAGAATAATTGTGTTTTCTGTCATTGGACATGAAAAGAAGTTCTGATTGTCGAAACAAAGCTTTCATTTTATCATGTTACTGTTTGATATACAAATTTGTGGCATTGGAGCTAATAATAATGGAACTTCCAGATCTAAGTATATGTTAGACTCTCTATTCGTAATGTAAAACATTATGCATTTTAAGTTTTTAACTATTATTTTCTAATTTCTACCTCCAAATGTCTAAGCTTGACATATATACTTGCAAATTACAAGCTTCTTTCTTTTGAATGACTAGAAATATTAGAAAGAAATTCACGCAAAACCTACAAATTATAATTTCTAAGCTTCTAATATCACGGAGAAGTCTTCCCTATGATTCATTATGTACAGGGTAATTGAGAAGATAGCGTCCCTAGCATTTTCATTTTTGGCCTCCCTTAATTTTCTATGCATCCAAATTTTACAGTTCCCTTTCATCGTTATACCACTGCATAACCCATCATTCCTAATAAACATAAGGAAAAGGATACAAAAGATGGCAAGTGTTTCGAATATTGGAGAAGGGAGGATATCTGAAGTACTGTACTGCAGTGGTTGTCTGCATTTGTTCCAACTTTGCCTACCTGAATGTGGTGGTTGCAGAATATTTTCCTGTACGAGAAATAGTTGCATCTTGGTATTGTTCTGTGTTCTTCCTTGGTTGAACACAGTTATACCAGGAGGAAGTAGTGTGGTATAAAAATTACAATTCCATAATGCTGTTTGGCTATGTGCATCAGAAGTCATGATGTTTATTACAAAGTATTATTTTTTTCTTCAGAAAGTCATGTAAAGCACTTGGATTCACTGCTTCTAAACCATGTAAAGAAGTGATTAACTTGATGTGACCATAAGTACTGGACTTGACTCACTAGTTTAGTTTACAACCTTTTTCTATTGTATAAGAAAAAAACTAATATAATTTGCCGGAATTCCACTTGCATAATGTGGGATAGTGCATATCTAATGACATTACCCTGATAATCTTACTATATAATACTGTAAATAGCCAGGAATAGTTTATTAATCAGAAGAGATTACCATAGGCCATTTTATGCCTTAGACTTCAAAATTGTTTGAGCTTTGAGGAGCTCTTTGTAATGTCTTGTTAGGAACAATGGCTATAGGAGGTCGTGTTAACTACATTGTCGCTGTTTCTCTGTTCCTCTCTAATTCGATTACATCGTGTATGTCATAATCCCTTAGTTAATTTATTGAATTTGAAGTTTAAAAGATATTGTTTTCTCTCCGTTGCTCCTCTATACCCTTGTTGTCTTAGTTTCTTTAATTGGATGTCTATAAAAAATTAATGAGTGTATATTTCTTTTCTATAATTAAAATAAAAGAGTTAGTCAACAATAGTCACCTAAGAATGTTTTGTTTTTGTTAGAAATCAAGCATGGCATTACTTTAAGACTAGTAACAAAATATTCATCACATGGTCTAAAAGATTCTTCACATGATAATAAAATACTACTTTGAGTCGTTCCATGTGGAAAAAACAATATGATATGCAACAACTTGCATATGCTCCAAACAATTCAAAATTATTCTAATATTGTATCATAAACACAATTGAGATGAGATAATATCTCTTTGGAGTTACCATTAGTCTTTAATGCCTTCAGATTTGTTTAAGCTTTGAGGATTTCTGTAATTGGCTATGGCTATAGGAGGTAGTGCTTGTGTTGTTCTCCTTGCTGTTTTGTTGTTTCTCTTGGATTCAATCAATGCTCAGAATATTATTTCTGAATACCCATCAGTTGCTAATCTCTCCAGTTCTTGGAGCAATGCCCCCTCAGCATATATTAGTGTCTGGGAG
>JAYMTQ010000626.1:0-16702 GCA_036897385.1 Geranium incanum | reverse complement strand
GCAAATCTTGTGAAACTCGTCTTCGTCGATCATGTAATCGACGACCGTCTCGTTGTCCAACCTTTCATGTTTAAGAAATCCTTCTCCTACAAGGTGAGCACGGAGCCAAAGATCGAGCCTCACTTTTCAAATCCATCACCGAGCTTGGAGCCAGGAGGAGCAAGATTTCGGCGAGAGGAAGAACCATGACGAGGACAACGACAAGACCGCCGCGAAGGAAAGGAGCAAGTTGGTGTTAATCGAGAGGATGAAGAGGTTCGAGCGTCTACGAAGATATTGGGGAGGGGAGTTTGGAGACGGAGCCAAAATTCAAAAATACCCTAATTTTAAAACATTTACGTGTTAAAAGACTGAAAGAAATTACAACTTCAACTTATTTACGCTTCCATGCCACTGCATTAATCACCACCGTTCAGTATCAAATCGTGTGGCTGAGATATGTTCCAAATTTCCTATTTGAACTATAGGTTTCTAGCGGATTATCTCCCATAATTATATTCAAATATATTTTTTAACTTGACGGAATCTTTGCTCGATTTTATTTTCTTTTATATTTTGAACAAAAGACTAAAATACTCTTTATAGATAAATAATTTTTTTTATTTGACTGAAATGTCTTTAACTATTGTTCTAATTTTCAAGCACATCGATACAGCTAGAATCCCCCGAGGAGATTTCCAACCTAGCTGAGTTACCGACAAGTATACCGATCAAGTAATAAATGGCTTTCTTAAGGTCTAAGTATCGATCCCACGAAGAGTATGGTGTTCTATTAGCACGGGCGCTCGAATTGTACGATATTGTCTCAGGTTTGAAAACTTAAAAATATTTGTTTAGTGTAAAATCCACAAATCACAATCCTCAAAACTACCTTCACTATTTTTACAAAAAATTCTCCCAAACATGCAACAATCACAAGTATCACAACTCAAATATCAATTTCAAGTGTTCGGGGATTAATGGATATTCGGGGATTTCTATTGTGTTGTATCTAAGTTGTTGTCTAGTAGCGAGATTATTAAGGATTGATAGAGTGCCGGTCATCCAAACCCATACTAACATCCCTCAGAAAAGTGAATGAAATGTGCAATTTCTGAAGGACAACCTAGTGTCGTCACTACCAAGTTAACACAGGAAAAAGTAAATTAAAGGTTGTGTAGGAATCGCTAACTTTCGAGTTGGTACTCTATTTTTTTATCAGCGAGTTGGTACTCTATGCTTTAAAAAATGTGTCCACCCCACTATGAAAGTGTAAGCTTGTCCCCTAAGAGAAGGCTATCCACCTGAGGCCTCTACTCAACTACCTACACTCCTAGATCACAACTCAGATACGCGAACATAGCAATCTCGTCCAATCCTTTTTTAATCGAATCACTATGCACGCATCATTTAAGATTCTATACTTAATCCAATCACAATCATGTACCTCGTGTTTCCAATCTCAATTTCAAGTATCAATATTATAATCATCATCAAATCAAGCACATGTGTTTCAATCAGTAAATTAAGACCAAATCCACCTAATTTGGTTTATAACTTTTAGGTGGCGTGTTTGTGATTATCGTGGCTTGGGTTGCTTTCTGGATTTGTCTGGGGGAGAGATCACTGCCCGACGCAGTCGGAGCTTGGTCGGGGAGTTTAGTGGCTTGACAGTGAAGGCCTAGTGCATTGTGCATTGTGCATTGTGCATGGAGGTAGTGGATTTGTTTTCTGGCGGTGCTCTTGGTTTCCGGCGTCGTCCCAGTGGAGGGACCTTCTCGGGTGCATGCGAGGGTCACTCATCGCCGCCGGCGAGTCGTGCCGGTGACATTTCACTCCTCGGGACGCAAAGTTCTCTGGTCCAATTCTGGTCGGATCAGATCAAACCGGATGAGACCGTTTTGACTCGGTCTATTGCAATTTGGACCAGCTCACTCTTGCCTTTTTGGTTTGTTTTGTTAGATTGCGTTTGTAACTTAATTTGTCCTCTCACGCATTCATATAATCGGTTATAAAAAATATACACTTTGTTGTAAAAATATATTAAATGTGAGGTTTAAAATATCACTAACATTAATTATTAAGTAAATTCTTTAAGTGAATAATAAGTTGAAATTATTTTGTGAAGGGTAGAAGAACGAGGCTACGAATGAAACCTTAGGTGTGTTTTCTTACTCATTCAAGACTTCCTTATTTATAGGAAAAAAGAGAAAGAAGTCTTGGCCATGTGGCCATTCCCCCGTACACCACACAAAAGAGAAAACTATTACATGCATGGTCAAGTCATGTTGGAACAAGTGCCACGGTGAAGTCCAGACACACATGTTTCTTACAACACGCTTGTCAATCAAAAAAAAAAGAAAAAAAGACTACTCTAAACTACAGTACTCATAACCCTGATTTAAGATATGATGAAAAAGACAATCATATTCTTGTATACGATAGACAATCATAAAATGTCATATCCCCAATTTAAAATATGAAGAAAAAAGACAGTATTATCCTTTTATTCGATTAAACAATCCTAAAATAGTCATATCCTCAAATAGTGAAGCCACACATCAACAATCTTATCAAACCCACAAATCCACAATCTTATCAAACCCACACGTCCGACTTGAGATATATGTCTACGTCCCGCTTTTGTATTATTTTTAATAATCACAAATTTTAAGTTTCAATTTAAAAATACACAACCGACAGGTTCTAACAAGTTAAAACCGAAGAATTGAACCGGCCCGATCCCCCCAAAGCGGTTCAAGACATGATCTAGGAACCGGAGGATCCGGTGTGGTCCAATTAAATGAGAATTAAAAAATAATTAGTGATGGAATTGGAATATAGTGCACATTTTCCAACTGAGCATATATTGATAGAGACGAATGTACAAACAGTTGCGAAATTAGAGACACACAACGGCACATCTCCACCATTGTTGAAACGCAGACGCCCACGCAGTGAGGAGTAACGAGAACTCTCTCTGAAACTGACGTACATTGTCTGTGGTGGCCTTGTACATGTCTTCGTCTTGCTACAGCCCGTCTCGCGGCAGTCCCAACCCCGCGAGGCGGCAGTTTGGTCCCGGCTTCGCGTCGCTCTCCAGGCTGAGGTGCTCCTCCATGAGGAAGCCGCCGGAGCCTCTGCGACGGGCCGTCGCCGATTGCCTCTCCTCCTCCTCCGCCACCTTTCAACAAGGAGGCCCTTCCAGCGAAGCCTCCAGGACCCTCCGGGTCGGTAATTACGCCTCTCTCGACTCTCATTTTTTGTGAATTGGGTTTATTGTGCTTTGGTTTTTGGATTCTGGGTGGTGTGTGTTTTTTCCTAAGATTTGTTTTTTTGTTTGATTTGGAGTGTGTTTGGGATTCCAAACATTTGATTTTGATTTTTGTTTATGGTTTTGGTATCATAAGGCGGCACATTGGGTGCCAATTTCGTGTGTTTGGTTGCCAAATGGTGGCAAGCATGGGGAATTTTGATTAGTTTTGTCTTCCTGCATTTTCTCGGCAAGCAAACATAACATCAGCTGTGAAAATTAAGTGGTTGCTTGTGTGAATTTTTTTCTTAAGATCAATGTTGTTGAAGGGCAGGTTTTGTTTGGTGACAACTCGGACCTATAGTTCCAGATATAGTTTTCTTTTTCCTTATCATGCACGAACTCGTCTTCTGTTATTTTCATTTCTTATGTTTTTGTTAAAAATATGTTGACTGAGTTTGTTACTATTTTGTTTAAATGTTGTAATTTGTAGCCCCTGTGCACTTTTCTGAATATTTAGTTAGATATGAATCATTCCCTATGATGTTTTTTAAACAGAACTCACTCATCAGTTTATTTAACAAAACTCACTCTTAAGATCAATGGTGTTGAAGGGCATATTTTGTTTGGTGACAACTTGTAGCTATTGTTCTGTATGTAGTTTTATTTTTTCCTTATCATGCATGAACTCGTCATATGTCATTTTCATTACTTATGTTTTTGTTAAAATTATGTTGACATGATTTGTTGCTATTTTTGTTTTAATGTTGTAATTTGTAGCCCCCGCGCACTTTTCTGAATATTTAGTTGGATATGAATCATTCCCTATGATGATTTACTAAACAAAAATCACTCATCAGTTTATTTAACAAAACTCACTCTTAAGATCAATGGAGTTGAAGGGCATATTTTGTTTGGTGACCTGGTAGCTATAAGTCCGGATATATTTTTCTTTTTCCTTATCATGAATGAACTCGTCTTCTGTCATTTTCATTACTTATGTTTTTGTTAAAAATATGTTGATATGATTTGTTGCTATTTTGTTTTAATGTTGTAATTTCTAGCCCCTGTGCACTTTTCCGAATATTTAGTTAGGTATGAATCATTCCTTGTGATGATTTTTGAACAAAACTCACTCATCAGTTTATTTAACTTAATTACTGGTGGATTTTTTAGCCATCCATTGGCTAGGTGATGAAAGATATGTTTATTATGCCAGTGTTTGTACATGGGATTTGTTAACAGTCATTACATGTTCTGCTTTTCATTGGCAGGACCATCTAGCATCCCCTGCAACAACTAACCTGGCTCACAGTGTTATCCTGGAACATACCACTGCAGAGAGGGAGCGCAGGTATGCCCAAAATTCTGACACATGATGTTATATGATCATCCATTAGGGCCCTTGGCATATTTACTTATGAATAGTTCCCTTCAGTAGTCCAGAGTATTGTATTACTCAGGGAACTTATCAGGTGGCTATTATACAGAACACTAAACTGATGGCATTTGAAATTTTTTGTTGGGATTCAAATGTCTTGTACTGTAGGACTGTCACATGGTAAATCACTTCCTACCATAAGAACAACTGAGGCAAACTGAGTACTTAGTTTCAAATAGCTGTATTAAGTATCGGTTGAGTTGATGCAGTTTGGGCTAGTCAAACCCAGTGTACTTGTTTCTTCCATATTGTACAACATTCCTTGTCAGGCCATCCTTGCACTTGCTTAGTTTAGCTTTCTAAGAAATATATACCATTTAGAACATTTCTGTCATTGTAAATGCATTGGCTCAAGTAGGTACCTATATTTGGGGGTAATTTGAACTTACCCGTTACTCCGTTTTACAATAGGTGTCTTCCTTCCCTATAATAGTTATTCAAATAATAAGTGCCGGAAATGAATTATGCATGAGTTACCGACAATGACATTTTATGAGTTACTTAACTGCCTTAGTAAGGGTAGCACACAGGGACATGATGGTAACGTGAAGTATTTTCACCGTTCCTTAAACTTTTGCTAGAAATCAAAATGGGCACTTGCTTTTAAACGGATGAAGTATGTATTAGTCTTTAACTCTCTGTAGAGATTTACTTGTATTGAACCATGACCATAGTAATATTCAAGCCTTTAACTAATGGATGGTGAGTTTGCACTGAAGTTTGTCTGCTTGTAAACTTTGCCATTCAGCAATGATGAATTGTGCTTTCTTTGCATATTTTGAACTTTTTCGATGTTTGTCTTCAGTTATACTGTTTCATTTGTTTTATGTTCTATTTATATGATATTTTTACTTGTGGTCTTCATATTAAACAACGTGCTATTAACGTGGCCTTTACTGGAACCAGCCCAGCAGTAGTTCCAAGATGTGTGGCACTTTTAAAACGACATCTTCTAAGGTATGTCCTATAAATTTTTTTGCCACATCAGATTGTTTTTGTGCAATTGAAAATCATGCAGTTGTAATTTTGATGCACGAACCCCCTGTTGATACTTGACCAGAAAGCTCCTCTTACTAAGTTGCTATCCAACTTTTTTGTACTTCACTCGAGAAAAGAATTTGCGATGCTCTTTGTTGATTTATTTATTTGATTGGTCAAAGTTTCTCCTACATGTGTTTGCTAATTGGCTCATTGATAGGGATGAATCCAGGTTCACCATAGTGGTTTAATTGGCACTGGAGAGTTGAAACTGCATACATAGTCTACTAATCAGTTTTATTTTCAGTCCACCAAATGGGTGCACTTTATTAATAAATCTCTACGATGGTTTGCTCGATTTCGGACAATTAATCTGTGTATAAAACTATACTAAATTGCTTATATATGATTTGTATAATTGAAATGCATTTATTACATATGGTTACATGTCTTCAGATTTATCATTCAGATTTATTGCTCATATATGAATTGCCCAATAATTTTACAACTAAGTCAACCAATGTTGCACTTTTTATTAAATTTATAATAGAAGTCCTTAATCTACAGATCTCCATCCTCTCTTGAGCAACATAATTAAATTTCTTGTATCATGGTTGATAAGTATCAAAGGACACCCTTCTTTTACCCCTCTACAATTTCCTTTAGGAGCCCATTTCTCCCTTTGAACTTTTCACGTCAATAATACAAGTTCTAAAGTACTTTTGACCTCTGGTTGATTTTGTGATGCCAGCCTCCTTATATAGTTTTATTTTACATAAATACATTATTTTTTGTTAGTGGCTTTCTGGGCTTCATATCACTGGCAATCTTGATTTGAATAATACTCACCTACATGGGTTCTAAAGTATAGTCAATTTTACTCACTAGAGGTTGAGACACAATCACTTAATAATTCATATGGTTTGTACCTGTTAATCATCTCATCACACAATGTAGTGACAATGCCAAGATAAATAAAGCGATGCCTTCAGTTGAGGTCTTTTAGCACACAACTCTGTGGGTTTAAGTGTACTGGATTCATCCGTAACTATTACGACCAGGAAAAACTAGCATGGTAGTTGTCTCAAGCTGTTAATGAATGTGAATTTCGAATCATTAGTTTGCTTAGTTCTCCTCTCCCTTCTCACGCACAGACCTTTCACTGCATGTTTTGACATGTATCAGTGAACAACAACCATTGCGACTGAGCCCTGTTGAGGTGCATGAAGTTATTGCGGCAGTTTGCTCGGAGACATCCATACCAGTTGCTAACTTCATGACAGTATCCTCCAAATTAAGTAACAATGGTGGAAAGCAGCCAATGGATGTGGCTGTGAGCGTCCTGATTAAACTTGTTATTGACATGTACGTTTTGGTTCATTTTAACTGCTTTGTTGTATATCATCCATAATTCTCTGCTCTTAAAGGTTGTCTGTATCACTGTATGTGTGCAAATAATCAGGTGTGAATGTTTGCTATCATATATGCAATGACTAATAATATTGTTTTAGATGTGGAGATTATCTCCTATTTAATAATGAATAAGGATAGTAGCACTGATGTAACCATCATTCAAGAATATGATTGTTTGCTAGAGACATTCTATTTATAGGCAATTTTGAACAAGACAATAATTAGTCCTCGGAAAGAGAAAAGCATTTGGATGTTGAATGAACTTAGGTTCGTGCATCTATCTGCCTTTTTATTTTGTTGTGTTTGCTCATGTTGCCTTTATTCTTTAGGTATGGTTTTCACTTAAAGCGTTTGTTTTGTAGGTATGTTCAAAATTCTGGGACTGCTGCACCTCTTACTCTATCTATGGTTGAGGTTCTGCATCAATCACACATTGGTTACTAATATTGACCATAGAATGAAAGGTTTTTATGATTTCTTGGACTATCTTTCAGGAAATGCTTAAATCTCCCAGAACAGATTGTAGAACTCGTGCGTTTGATTTAGTTCTAAACCTTGGGGTTCATGCTCATCTATTAGAGCCAATAGTCAGTGATGATTCTTCCATAATTGAGGAAGAGTGTCGTCGAGATACATTTTTTGACAGTGAAGCTCAAGTTACATCACAAGGGAAGATAAGAGTAGATTCTTTTAAGAATATAGATGTTTCCTCAGCTATACATGATTTTGAGGCTTGGATTTTGGATATTTTATACGATACTCTTGTTCAGGTAATTTTCACTGACCTTCTTTGATATGCAAAGTTTGATTAATGACCTTTTCCTTTTCATGTATCAACCTCTGAGTTTCTTTTCCTGGCATTCCTTTTTGAGCTCCTATATCTTTATTTCTTAATCAAAGGAGTATTTACTTTCTTGTTTATCTGTAGACGCCTCCAACTTTTATCTTATGATGAGCTTTGTGACAATTATTTTATCAAAACCATTACAAGTTAGAACACCTTTGCAGCATCCTTTAGCCACCTTTAAGTTGCAAGATCTATAGACATGCATCATTAGCAGTTGAGCAGTCAATTTAGGAGATTTTTTTAGTGTAAGTTATTAAATTTCTGATTATATTTCTAGAATTGCAATTGTATTGTTATTGGATTTTATAATCTTTTCCTGAGCCAGAGTTACAAACTTGTAGAAATCATATCATGTTAATTGTCTGAAAATTAGTAATAAGTAAACTATATTCATCTGCTGAAGCGGTGGGGTTGTGGAACCATTACACAACCAGAACCCTGGAGAGAAAACACTGACAGGATTTTAGAGAACTTCTCGTAAATAGTTAGAAAAGAATGATATCCCATCTTGTAAATAATATCATCTCCTCTATCTTAAATCTTCTTTGCTTTTCTCGGAGGCTTATGCTCTTGGGCATACTCTTTATACAGATAGAAGAGGAGGATGAATCTGTTTGGGCATCTGCTTTGAGCTGTTTACTTTATTTTGTATGTGATAGAGGAAAAATCTCGAGGCACCATTTAACTGGTCTTGACATACGGGTGAGTTAGTTCTTGCACTTGGCATATAATTAGTCAAAGGAAATAACATTTATGTGTTTGCAGCTATCTTTTTATAGCCATTGAGTTGTAGTACTCCTTACCCCCTATAATTCCATGACTCATCTCCATTTTGTAGATCGCAGTCTCTAATGCCACCTTAACCAACTTCCTTTTTTAGAATTAAACTTTATATGTCGGTTCGAGCTCCATAACTAAAAGGTTTTTGTGTGACTCTCACCGGTATTTGTAGCTCATTATTTTTTCCGACGTGAGACTTTATACATCAACATTCCCCTCATGTGTAAGAATGGACTTCTAGACGTAGGTTGTGGGCCATTGCATGATGTATCAGAGACCATATGGCAGGCATAGCATGGTACCCATTTGCATATAGATCAGAGACCACATGGAAGACGACAAAAACAGGTCACATAGCCAATCATGCTTATAAGCTCAAATCAACCTGGCTATGATGCAAGTAGAAATTTAAAATAAACTATATATTTTAAAATCAGACTACATATATGGGGTTGAGCTTCACAACTAAAAGATCAACCTTGTTAAATGGGTGTATCTTATACTTAGTTCACTTTTTTCGTTATATTCAATTTGAGAGTTTATACTTCAACCATTTCTTTATGTATTAGCATGTAAGCCTACTAGCTTTGAATGATCATTATATTTTGTTTGTTTGTTATATTCTTGATTATCATGCTTTATATTATCTCTGCTCGCATTTTGTTTGATTTAATGTTTTCCGCCTTACAGGTTATCAGCTCATTAATACTAGTCGGCAGGAAACATTCTTGGGCAGAAGTTCTCCATTGCAAGCTTAACTGCATATTAACAAACATGTTTTATCAAGTTCCCGAGGAACCTGAAAAAGATGCTTCTTGTGCTCCTAAGTTTCTTGTTGATCAGGTTGATCTGATTGGAGGAATTGAATTTATTTTCTTTGAGGTATGCAAACAAGCAATTTATGAATTTGGAGTATACATGTGAATAATCCAGATATTTTTGACAAAATTGGTTCTAGCCAAGGGGAGTACCAAATACTATTTAGTGGTAGGACTGTACAAGTTTTTTGTTTTTTTTATATAACTATGCTTTATAAAAAAATAAAAATGCCAACGAGGGTCATGACTCCGTAGCTCCCCTGTGCTGGTTCTAGTTTCCTAGTCATACTTACCATGACTACAACTTATGCTGGGTCCAATGGCAAAGTTTTGATACATTCAAAGCGGATAAAAAAAACTGTGAATGTGCCTG
This sequence comes from Geranium incanum, assembly GCA_036897385.1. NCBI lineage: Eukaryota > Viridiplantae > Streptophyta > Magnoliopsida > Geraniales > Geraniaceae > Geranium > Geranium incanum. The sequence continues at coordinate 6,820 of JAYMTQ010000626.1, read as the reverse complement.
TCTGTGAACAACAGGGAAACACTGAAGTAAGTACGTCAGTGTTTTTAAACAAAAATGCTGAAAGATGCACTACTCTCTGCCTCTCTTGTGCCACATGCTCCCATCAAAATTGGCTGTCAAGATTATTCAGATTTCTGCAGTTCAATAAATACAATGAATATTTCACGTATTTCAATAATAAGTGAAGTAAACTGACTTTGTATCATTTTCTGTTCTTGTGTAAGTTCTATATTTTGCATTTTTCAAATAATCATCCATACAATTTCAATTTCAATTTCAATGCAAATATTCTATTCATTCACCCGAACAAGTATCCAATCATAGTGCACTGACTTTTGGGTGGCATCCAACCAACCAACCAACCCACATCCATATTGCTATCTTTGGTTTGTAACTGTAAAGTTTATTGATTGGGCTACATATATTTGGTTAGGCTCCACAACTAAAAGGTCAACCTTATTAGTTAGGTGTGACTCTTGCCTTCAAATGTAGCTCCTTTTCCATATATCTAAGTCGATGTGGGTTTATATTTCAACAATAACATTCCAGAGCCAGATTATGTTGATAAAAACAAATCTTTTCAACTTTGTTATTTGCTATGCAGTATGCGCTTGCAAATTCAAGAGAAGAAAGAAGAAATCTATACGTGGTGCTCTTTGACTATGCCTTGCACCAAATAAATGAAGCATGCATAGCTACTGGAGTCTCTGAGTATAGTGATGAAGAGATTCTGACTCTTGCTAGCTTGCTTGTCCTAGCAGATGCACCAGAAGCTTTTTATATTTCTATTAAGCTTGGGGTGGAAGGAATTTGGGAGATTTTGGGAAGATCAATATCAGCTGCATTGTCTAGATATCCCAACAATGAACGACTAAATATGGTAATGTCTATGAATCTCGCCCAGTCATGTGTCCTATGTGGTATGCTCATGTATACGGGTCTTTCTACTAAACACTTCAATAAGCCCCAAATATATTTGTCCTTGTGGATTTTGTGCATGCATAATATGATTATTTAATTGATTTTTACCAGCTCAAAATTGTTATATTTAGAAGGAAGTTTCAGTTCCCAGGGTGGGAACTAAAACACCCAATGCCAAAACAATTACAAAGAAATTTAATACAGCCTTTTGGTTAATTTTTATATTTATAATGATTGATACACATTTCTCATATTTTAATATTCGATCCAGGTAAAACCAAATCTATCCTGTATGTTAGTTCTTGTCATTATCATTTACTTTAATTGATGCCATGCAAATGGATGCTCAATAGATATGCTAAACTTTTCTAGACAATTCCAGTCTTATCTTATCTTTATTCTCAGTTTTAAGATCTATATAATTTTACTGTATTTTCTCTGGATCTACAGCCTTGATTACAGTATATTGCCAACTTTGTGCTTTTCTGATGTCAATTTATATTATGCAGCTTTTGGCAAATATAACAGAGAAATTTGATACAATCATAAGGTCATTTACTCATCTAGATAAAGAGTTCTCGCACATGAAACAGATAGCCAAATCATACAAGTTTTTCGAAAACATTGAAGATGCAGTTCTGAGGAGTGGTATTGGCATGAAAGCCAAGCTCTCTTGGGCAACACTACATTCCCTTCTTCATTCAGAGAGACTTGCTTATCGTCAGAATGGGTATATCTGGTTAAGCGATTTGCTAATTGCAGAAATTAGTGAGGAAAAAGATTCAAGTATATGGTCAAATATCAAAAACTTGCAGCAAAATATTGCATATGCTGGTGTTCATGAACATTCAATATCTTCAGATGTCCCTTTGCCGATTTGGCTCATGTGTGGGCTTCTCAAATCAAGAAACAATTTTATCAGATGGGGGTTCCTTTTTGTTTTAGAGAGGCTTCTAATGCGATGCAAGTTTTTGTTAGATGAGAATGAAATGCAGCAGTCAAATGACAGTGATTCAACACAAAAACATGAAGATATTCGTCTCGAGAAGGCAAATGCAGTTATAGATGTGATGAGCAGTGGCTTGTCCTTGGTAGCACAGATTAACGAAACAGACCGCATCAATATCTTGAAGGTATATGTTGTTTTGGCAAATATAAATTAATTTACCAGATTTGCCTGTGATACCAGATCTTGAAAATGTGATGCATTGAATACTTGTTTGGGCCCGTTAGGCATGTGTTTAAACCTACCACAGAGCCTTCAATCTCTATAGAGCAACAACTGATTCGTAGTCTAACTAAATTGAGAGGCTTGGAGATGGGAATCCAGAATCTCATTGACACAATTAGACATGTATGCGAGAAAATTTTGACACTCCTATGTGTTTTCTTATGGCTGAAGTCCACTTTTTATCTACTGTAACATAGTTGAATGCGTATTCTTGTTTCATTGCTTACATTATCTTACAACCAATTAATCATGTGACGATCTTGTCGGCAAATCTCTCTGTTGTTTGATCAATACTTGTTTTTTTTTGGGTGAAACTCATTGGCTTAGCTCACACATACATAGAAGGATTTTCACATGCAGTGGTATACATTCTAGAAATGATAATCGAATTCATTCAGCCTGTCTAGTTGTGTAACTTCATGTATAGTTTACAATGACACACTCATACATTATTTGTTGATAAGAATTTTGTTGGATCTTGGAAAAAGTGAGAAACCAAAATTTCTCTGACATGTTCTCGCTGCTTATTAACAGATGTGTGACATCTTATTCTCCCAACTCTGCCTGAAAGTTCTCCCTGCAACTGCTACACCATTTGGAGATGGAATGCAGCATGGTAAATCATTTATTGATTCTGATCCTCAACAAGATAAATCTGGCTTGGACGAATCTATGGGAGGAACTGATTATCAGTATGGTTACCCTAGTAGTAGTCACATAACTTCAATGGCGGCACTGCTTCTCCGAGGACAGGCTATTGTTCCAAGACAACTAGTTGCACGTGTTCCTGCCGCTTTATTTTATTGGCCGTTAATTCAACTTGCTAGTGCAGCAACAGATAATATTGCATTAGGAGTAGCTGTGGGAAGCAAAGGAAGAGGAAATCTTCCTGGTGCAACATCTGATATCCGAGCTACCTTGTTATTGCTTCTAATTGGAAAATGTTCTGTGGATCCTGCTGCTTTTCAAGAAGTGGGAGGAGAAGAATTTTTTAGGTTTGTCCATGCTTGCTTGCTTCTTATTTGCAAATGATGTTTGGAGTGACAAATTATTTTGGTTTTGATTTTGCAGGGAACTCTTAGATGACACTGATTCAAGGGTAGCTTATCACTCTTCAGCTTTTCTATTAAAGGTGATGACCTTCTTTGCCCTTCTGTTTGTTTCTCTCTTGATGGAGGTTTCTTGTTTGTGAAGCTACATTTTAATTTTACTCACCTGTTTTAAGTTTTTTGGTAAGCAGAGAATGATGACAGAAAAGCCAGAAAAGTACCAAAATATGCTTCAGAAGCTTATTTTTAAAGCTCAACAGGTACAAGCTTGTTCCATGAATATGAAAACAATTCTTGTTTATTGGTATTTGCATAGTACTTTTGTATTGATACAGATGAAATATTATTGACATTTGGGAAAAATATAATGCCGCATCATATATATTTTTTCTTTCTAAAGTAATGGAGCAAATCACATTGTTTCTATCAATGTTCACATAAGATCTCATAACCATTATAAAAACCCTGTGATACTTCAACAAACTGCAAATCTAACTCTTCTATATTTGAATTGCCAAAATACCAAACTGGCGTGGTTTATTGGAGATTCCATTCCAATTTGCCATCTGTTTTCCATCCTATTTTAGTTGGATACTTCTGTTTTATGTAATTTTACTACAGAAAATGGCTTCTTTTCAGTTTTGAGATCTCTAAACAGTGACTAGTAACTTATTGTCACAGGGAAGTGTTTCAGAGTAGTCCTAAAGTTGAGCATTTTGTTCCAAGTTAATCATCAATTGGTTCCGATTAGTCCTAAAGTTTTGCATCTTCTCCCAATTTACCGTCACTTAACACCTCAGTTACTGGTTTACACAGCAGGGACTTAATGGAAACAAATGTGTCCAAACTTTAGACTCAATTGAAACAAAAGCCTAATTTTTGACTAATTTGGAATAAAATATTTTTTGGAACATTTTCTTAATGTCATAAAAAATAAATGTTGTTATATATCCTGGTTTATATTACCCAGATAGTTCAACTGTTATCTTGAGCAATATTGCCAAGGTAAAGACATCTATATCTTGCTAAAGTGTTCTGTTTTCTGTTTCTGACTTGTAGAGCAACAATGAAAAGCTGCTGGAAAACCCATATCTTCAAATGCGTGGCATCCTTCAGCTGTCAAATGATCTTGGCAGTGGGCTGCTTTGATGCCTCACTTTTATGAAAGTTTGTTTTATCGTGAAATGAAGATGTTACAATGCAGGGCAGCCTGATGTTAGTCACTCTTCTCTTGGTCTTCAGCAGTTGTGGCTATATTTGGAGCACCCTCAATCCTAATACGCTTCCATTTTTATACATGGTGGAAGTTCAGAACTGAATCATGAAACTACTTTGATGTGTAAGTATATTAATGGGATCTTATCAGGAAAAAGAGAGATTAAACGGATAGTTGGGAACTCGCCCAGTAGTGCCTGTGGGTATATGCATGAAGGTTGCTAGATATGCTGAGGTGTATTGAGATCTGTTTCCAGTACAAATTCGAAACTGTACATTAGTGTATGGACTGCTGATGCGCACTCCAGTCCAGAAAATTTTGAGGTTTGATGTAAAGCTGAGGGTCCGGCACTGGAAACTTGTTATCCAGATGAGATATGTCGGGTGAATTTTCTGAAGTTATTCACTGATTACTTGGTTGTTCTTCTTTCTGCCTCCGGATTTCAGTGGTGAGAGATTAAACTTAACTTCAGGTATTCTGCCATCAAACTACTTAAATTTTGATTACTGTTTACTTTATTTCATTGCCATTTTATACAACTCGTCCATCCTTGGCAATGCGTTTTTGAATATTCATGGAGATATGGAAATTTCTGTTACTGGTTTTGGCTTTAGCCTTTCCTTGGATAGTTTTTTGTTGTTGTGGAAATAGAAATGAAAATAGAATGAGGATCAACCTATTTTTGTCTAAACAGGAGGAGATCGAGACATTCTTTACTGATACATTCCTTTTTTGTTGTTGTTGTTGTTGGTGCAGAATCATTAGCATGCATTGCATTTGTAAAAGATTTATTTAGGAGAATTCAGTAGCTGTACAGATTGCAATATCCTCTTGGCCTTGTTTTAATTTGGCGCCTCTGAGGGTGAAACCGATGCTAGCTTTTTATTAACGAGCATCCTTGGATAATGAAAGCTTCAACAGTTTTGTCGACTCAGGGGATCATCATCTTGATTGCAGTGAGAACACTCCAAATCATGTGGTTTTTTGTGGTTTAATTGAAGTAGCTAAATAGTGAGAGCATGACTAAGATTTTTTTTGTTGAGATGGTGTGATTGTTTTCTTTCACACAATTACAGTATATGATTTTGACAGTAAATGTGTATATTTTCTTCCTTTGCCGTCCCCAACACAATTGCAATCATGGAGAATTTAGGCCTGGGGAAGTTTACTTTGATTTATAGTAAGAAGTCCAGAGCCTCCTATTTTTCATCACATCAGCAAGAACTATGTATGCCTCAGGCCGCTACTTCAGTTCAGTGTAATGGTACGTGATGGCAACTAGACGGGTTTGTGGTGAATTTAGCGAGCTTTGCCCTTATCTTGTAAGATTGAGTCATCTTTAAGTTTGAGATATTTTGTCTCTCTATAAGAAGACAACAGGTGAGTTTGAAATGAATTTAGTGATCTCCGTTCCTTATTCCGAATCAGGGATATTAAATCCTGGTCGGAATATTGTCTCTCTAAATGATGATAAGGGGCAAGATAATTTTGATTATCTCCTCTCCCACTTTATCGAATTAGGATGTTGAGTTTTAGGTCAAATTTTGTTATCCCTTAATATACATGGCATGGGTTTTTTTGGTGGTGACGTATACCTGTTTGGGGCACTGGTTTGAGCCCTTGGGCCTTGAGTTTCTACTGAGCTTGGTCCAGTCTAGCGCCCAAAAAGAAAATATAACCTGTGAAGTCCTTTTAGAAAAACCTCCGAGAAGGCAACATCGCCCAGCGATCACAATAGGTGTGGATATAAATTTTAAACTGAAGAATCTAACGCTTCACTGGTTTCAACACAAGTTCCAGCAAACATCAGATATTGTTCATATTCATCGAACAGTACAAACTTCATCAGCATCTTGTGACATCCACGTTTTATCTGCTACTAAGCTGTTACTTACTCCAGCAGCCAGTCAACTCCATTCCACTAAGGCTTGTCGTCGTGGTTGAGAACAGGGTTTGATTTCAGCAGCAGCAGCTCCCTCTTAGCTCCCATTTTCTCCTGCAAGAACTCGTATTCGACGGAGTTGACCTTTGAGGCCAATCTGTGGCCTCATCACAAATGGGCTCGGCCACGCACGGAGCACCTTAACGTTGTTCTTCTTGGCCATGGATATGTTGAGATTGAGCAGGGAAAGACGAGATTTTGTGATCTGGGTTTTGAGGGTATATATAGAATAAATGAAATGGTTGGTGACAAAGAGGATAGGTGTGAAATAGGGAGTCAAAGGTTCATCATAAATAATGATTTGTTGTTTAACTTGATTCGTGGGTTTTAAGGTGAGGGATTTGTTTTGTCCAATTTAGGAGGTATATGTTTATGTTATACTAATGCCCTTTTGATTACTATGGAAACAGAAGTGAAAAACAGATACACCCCGGTTTCTACAGAGCAAAAATAAAAGAAAT
>JAYMTQ010000625.1:0-16706 GCA_036897385.1 Geranium incanum | reverse complement strand
CTATTTTTTAAATAATTTCTTTTAAGTTTTTCTGAAAATATCTTTTAACCAGAATTTGTAAGATCAAAACTTATAATTTAATTTTTGTTATAAATTATTTTTTCTAAATTATTTTTAAAATATATAATTCTTAATATTATAGGCAATTTCGTCATTTTTTACAGTACACATATTTTATACAAAATTTCAAAGTTCAGAGCACTTTTTGTATGACATGTTTTTGCCATTTTTTTTTAATTTCAAAGTATAAAAATTAAAAATAAGTGATATGATTTAGAGAGCTCTACATTATCCACAGTCTAGTTATTTGTAGATTATCATGTGCTAATTTTTTTATTAGCTGTATACCTTAACTTCAAATAGGGATATAAATTGAAGTAATTAAAATTCAGTCTCAAAATCCAGACAAAAACCAAAAAACTTATAACACATCAAATGTTAAATCTTTAACGTCCATCTTTATGATTTTGGCACAAATACTATACATAAAAATGTGCAAAATAAGTAAAGAAAAATGTATATTTTATTAGAGCGACTTCAATTCTTTTTATCAACTGAATATTAAGGTAACGAACACATTCAACTAATAAAGTTAACTTCCTTTGTTTACTTCTTCCTCGGTGATTGGAGGGAGAATCATTTTTAGGCCGTACACGGCAACCCTTTTCTCGTCGTCTTCATAAATAATTGGAGCACGTAGGAATCGAACCACGGAGTTGATAGCAAAAAAATAGGTCGGAATGTGCCACGTCGCGGTGAGGACAAACCCGGGGAAGAACGTGCGAACGAACTCCTTCGGGGCGAGCCCCATCGCACCCACGATGTGTCGGAGGAGGACCGGAGACAGTTCGCACTCACGCCCTCCACCGCCTTGTCCGAGGGAGAGAAGATGGTGAACTCGTTATGTCTCTAAGAACATTGCCATAGCCGTGTACCCTTTTGATCTCATCGCCTCGATCGCTCTCGAGAGCGATTCGTTGCCTAATAATTGTTGTAATGTGTTGTTGGGTGTGACGGTATTGCATTCGCAATCCGCTCGCTCGAGCGAGCTGGCAACGCGATCGCTGGATCTAGTTCGCTTGAGCGAGCAGACACCCCCATCAGGCGGATTTGCTCGCTCGAGGCGAAAAGATTTGTTATGGAAGACTAGGGAGGTGAGGAGGAGAGAGAGGATGGCGATGGAGACTATAATTTTGATTCCTATTTCATTCTCCATTTACGAATTAAACTTGTGGCTTTCGATCTAACTACAATTGTTTAATTACATCATTAACTAATTTGTTACAATTAGTATCTTATCTATATTAATCTTTTTAAAAGTTTTTTTAAAAGTATCTTATCTAAATTATTACTTAGTAACGATTAAGGTAAGGTTGTTAGAGGATCTCTAACCCTATTCTCATTTTTCTATTACTTATCATTAGCAAAAAGTAAGTTTCTATCTCTATCCCTCTCCAACCCAATCTCTAAAAACATCTCTATTTGTCATATCAAAATATCTCATCCTAGCGTTGGAGGGGAAAGTTGTCATTTTGTCAAAAATATAGTAAAATGGCAACAGTGTTGGAGATGCTCTCGGTCCCAAGATCTTCGGGCTGGTTTGATGCGTGTGGGCCCACTCGATCTCCTCAATATTAAAGGACACGTGTGTTTTGTACAATTTTATCGGTTGTACGTTTTTAACTTCGACATTTTCATGTAACATTAACATCATCAAAACGGATTTAAAATAGGGTTAGCAGCAAAACAGGTTACTGATGGATCTAGTGATCTTCGATTCGAGAATAATGAGTCCTCGTTAGATTGAGCTATTTTGTCTCTTTGTAAGGTGGTAGATGTGTGAGTTCGGGGCTAATTAAATAATTCATATCTCTTATCTATCAAATTGTAAAAACCAGGTTTCTGTTGGCTTGAAGAATTTTTTGTCGTTCCTAATTAATATTTTCAAATCGATTAAATCAGTCTACTCATAAATCACATGGTCCAAACTATATTACAATTGGGTTTGTGATTTGAAAGAAAAAAAATAAAGTAAGTGATATGATTTAGGGTTGGAGTTACAATATTCACAATCTATGCATCTCTTTATTACTAGTAATTTATCGGGCGCTAATTTTTTATTACACTTCTTCCTTAATGGTAAATCAGATATAAATTGAAGTAAAATATAATTTGGGTAAATCAGTTCAATCAGAACTTAAAAATTAAGATGATGGATAATTCAGAATTTTAAATTTTATCAACCCAAATCAAGAGCTTCAATCTTAAATCACTCTTTTTCTTACTCATTACTAGTGGGTATTGGAACTATCACACTTACTAAGCAGATTCAAAAGAATTTCAATCTGATGTTTATATGACCGTTAATTTTTACTTGGGGCTCAAGCTTTCTCATCAAAAATTGCTTCATCACTCGTCTTTAAGCTCCTTTTGTGAAACTATGCTTTTATTTCACTAATTCCCATTTTCATGACAAATGTTATACCTACAGCACATCAATTGCTTGAGTTTGAAGCAATGTAAAATAATACACAAACTAGTTCCTGAAACAAACCAATCTGAAACCTCAAAATCACAGAAAAATTACTGATATCAACAATTTCAATCATTGAATAACCTTTTTTTTTACCATAAATCTTTACATTTTCTTCTATTTCCATTTCTTGCAATCTCGACGGGCTCAAGATAACGATGAACAATAACAAACAAAAAATATGAATATGCCACCTAATTTTCTCTTCGCCAGTCTCAAAAGGCTCAGAATTAGTTCTCACCGAGTCTAACGAGCGTTGGTATTTGACCATGGTTGACCAAATCGATCTTGTTCAACCGCATGCAGCACAAGACTTGCTCTGGCAGTTCCTCGGGTTTTTGCGCCTGTTGAGAATGTCAAGAACAAGGCATTGAGATCCAAGATCAGAGGAAACTCGGACAACGAACATGTATTTAAGGATTCTAGGTTTCTAGGACGGTACCTGGATTGTTAACCCGAGGTTGATGATCCCGGACTTCAAACGCTCGCGAAACGCTTCCAGCCCTTTCCTGGAAATGTAGCTGAATCGATGTATATCCAAGTCGATCTCAAAATAACTCGCCCCCTGATCCAAGAACAAGAACGATGTAATCTTTGAAAGAATCAAGAATCAATGCCTTGTCCCCCAAGTTACGAGGCAGAGAATGTTACAGTACCTTAAAGAAGTTATGCTGAGGGCGTGAAAGCACGGGCTTGTCATTGTAGCTACTGATGAGCTTTTTCTCGGTAGAGCCCAGAACCAGATCTTCTGGGTTAACCAGCCCCGCCATGATCTTGAGCCTCTCCCTGAAAGGAAGGAGTGATTCCCTAGCAAACCCTTTCACCGTCTCCATCTCATCTTCCACAAACCTCTGCAGCACAAATAAAAACATCAGACGACGATGTCTTAACTTTTAAGGATGTTAAATATGTTTTAAGGATGTCCTGAGAAAATACCCTGATGCTTTCTTGGAAGTGGGGAGAGACCTCAGACTCAAAATTGTCCGATAGTTTGAAATATAACACGAGGCTGACTCCCTCACCGTCATACTCGCCCGGAAACATAGCAGCGGGATAAGTAGGCAGCTGCACAGAGAAAAATATCAAATATCGCCATCCAAAGCGTTCAATATCGACATGCAAATGCATAATGTGATGTACCGACCTGAATATTGACGATCAGGAGTCCGGGTGCATTATCATGCGATCTCACAAGAGGAAGCTCGACGTGCTGAGCAATGTGATGAATCTTCCGTGGACAGAGAAACAAGTCAACGCCAATAGGCACGTAAGGGCTGCAATCTGGAGCAGGCGCCTTTTGCTTGTCTCTGCTTATACACACAGCATCTATTGCTTAGAGCAAGGACGGGATCGAATAAGAAAATCACGGGTATAAAACATACTTGAAGAAGCTTTTGCCGCGGAGGTTGAAGACTGAAGGTGAAACTTCCGACCAGCATCCTGAAGTCGGTTTCTCGGATATTGAGCGTGGAACCAGAAGTCCTGCTATAGGGCGGTACACGAATTTCTCAGAAGAGCCTGCCATAGGTAAAAAAAAAACTCACAAGTCGGTTATTGCGATTTCAAAAGCAAATTCAACGTTCACCTGAATAAATTACATAATTAGTTCAAATGACAAATTGAGCTGATAAATCGGGCTCAAATTGAAGGCTCATCGTATTACACTTTGGTTCTGATGAACCGCCAGATTATTGTGTCGGTTATAACCGATACGAGTTTCTCCATTGGACCCAAATCTAGTTCTCTAATATGAAGAACCGGTTCTCACTCAACCGGTTCAGGTAACCGGACTATGAACGTCCCTACTGAATAATAAGCATAAGGTCACTGGTTTCGATCCCTATACTGACTAATTATTTCTGATATCAAAAAAACATCATAACCAAATAACCAAATAACGGAACTATGCATATACTTACATATGGTTTCTTTCCCTTCAATGGACTTCCTCTTCAAAGAAACCGTAATAACTGCAGATTTTCTCATGGGGCTCGGTACGTGCGGGCTCTTTTCGTTTAAACTCGCTGATTGAAGCAGCCGCGGCACCCGAACATCTTTCAGTGGCGGTTTTTCATCGGAATTGGGCTGGCCTTCTTTGATAGGGCTAAGAGTTCCGTCATCAGGCGCTCCATTCCCGTCTAGATTCATGTAGTTCTCGTAAAACCCTTCGTACGATGAGCTTTCGTACTGAAGCACCAAAGAGTCGCGGACAGGGTTATAACCATCTGAGAATTAGAAAACACAAAATTAGGAAATGATAAGAACCATTTGGATAAGGACCGGACCAGACCAAACCATCCGGTTCTCAATATTAGAGAACCAGATCCAGGGTCGATGAAGGAATTCGGGTCAGTTATAATCAACATAATAATCAGGTGATTCTTCGGTTAGAGCCGGGCTGAACAGTTATGTGACGGGTCTTTATGGGCTCAGTTAGCCATCTGGACCTTATTTTTTGACTGACTATACAATTTTTCACTTGGATCCAATTCTTGGTTCGTGTCGATTTTTTATCCAATTGAAGATCGTGAAATAAAAGACATTCGAATTTTCATGCAATAAAAAACTATAGACTTCGCTTTATAGTTATAGACCATTTCAGTTTAGTTCTTCATAGTTTACCGTCTGTTTCGATTTATAAGAACCATATTTGAACCAAAATTGACCGGTTCACTAAAATATATAACTAAAACCAAACCATTATCTATGATTCTCGATTTTTGAGACACAGTTTGGCCCCCAGTTTTCGGTCCAAAATGATTACCCCTAGAGCTAAGCATGGGGATGGTCTAGCATTACCTCCTCCATACACGCTAGAGTACTCGTCTTCGTCGTCGTCGTCTGAGTCAGACTCGAGCATGCTGAGAGAGTCAAACCAAGCGTCCTCCGTGCAAATCCCTGCAAAAACAATGAAATTCACGATCAAGAATCAAGAACTCGCTTTTCGCGATGGAGCAAAGGCGGTTTTGACATGACGTTTCCATACCCATGGTGTCGATCTGGCTGTGGTTCCACTGCATCTGAGTGACATGAAAATCCTTGTTCAAGACCTCCGACCTCTTGCACGTGGTGGCGGAGGAGCTGTCGAAGTCGACGTGAACGTACTCGCTGACGTCCACACAGTTTTCAGCATCCCCCATCTCGTCATTCAGGGGGGCTTCAGGAAGGGGGCCGGGAAGCTTTCTCCTGCCCTTGGTGCGCTTCCTGAAGGACTTCCGGGGAAGCGTTCTTGATCTGGAGACAGCCCCTGGGATGTTCCTATTGGTTTTCGAGACGCAACCTCCCATCTTGCCAATGCCACTTCTCGCCTCACCAATCCCACATACAATGAATATCCCGGTGTATGATCCAGACCTTCACAAAACGAGCAGCAACGATATAACCTGCCATGCATTTCGCTAAATATAAGAAACCAATACAAATTTCTTCGATTGAGCCCAATTCTTTGTGATCGGGAAAATTCTAAAATTAATCTAATGCAATCTAATCTATATTGCTGGTTTTCTGATGAATCCACAGATCATTTCGATTCCATTAGTAACAAAGTTTCATGATGACACACATTGATCAATTCTAAGAAAGATTCAAAAACTAAAATAAAAATCGATTCTCCAACAAAATAACCCAGAATCAAGTCAAGAAACAAAGCTAAAACATAACTAAACAAGCACAAGCAAACAAACAAACACAAAATCGGATTCCAAAGGATATGATCTTCTCAATATTTTCCGATCAACCGACTTACCTGTTACCTCACATCAAGTAGAGGTTAGGCTACCCAAAATCTCCACAAGCGCGCAAAACAGAAACAGCCCAAATTCAGTCAAGACATATACATGAACAATTTGATGCTGAAAAGAAAATCGAGAGACTAGAGCGCACGAGCAGATACATATGGACACATCTACAGCCAGCAACTACGAAAAATCAAAAACTAAGAGACAAGAAGCTCCAAAACATCAAACAGCTCAAAGCATGATTGATACACGAAAACAATACTATAAACTGACCAGCCTAATAAAATGATAGGAAGCAAACCTCCAACTTTTGTGTCTACATCACGAATGTCATGTCGATTGCGATTAAATTAACAGAAAAGATATCAAAACGTTAGGCAACACATTGGAAAGTATGAGGGAAAAGACTGTTTTGAGAGCCCAATCAACCCATATAAGCCAAATTAGGACAAATCAACAACACACATTATAAAACTCAAACTTGTAAAGCAATAGAACAAAAACAATAAAGTCTCTTAATAAACAAATGAGCAGAAACCAGTCCCTTTCAACAAGTAGTAGCAAACACTAAATGCTTAAACAAAATCAAAACCAATACAAAAAAAAATGCAACAATCACCACCAAAAACACTAAATACCCATCTGGATCCAATTACCATCTCACCAAAAATGACCCAACAAAACCCCCCAAATCAAAGAACATAAAAACCATAACTTTACTTCATATTATTACTCCAAATGAGTAAATGCCAATCTGGGTTCAATCCAAAAACAGGCACAGATCAATAAAATCATCACAGAAACAAAACCCATTGGGGCAAAATCAATGGGTCTCCAAAAGGGGCCAAAATTGGGAAGAACACAGACCTGAGGAGGACAAAAGAACAAGAAGGGGCCAATTCCAGGCAAAACGACACCGTATCAATCGACGGCGGAATTGGGAATCGCCCCTCCCCTGAAACCCGACAACAACCTCTGTGGATTTTAGGAGGAATCGAAAATGTAAGGACAAGAAAAAATCGGATTTTTACGGAATTATCAGTCTCGGGACCGTTATAGACGGAGCCTATATTTGTCTCCTCGAGTCTCGATCGCTACTTTCGATTTCTGGGTCTCTGCTATTTTCTATTTTCTTCAGCTCCCATTTTTGCCTCAATTTTCGCGGGTTTGTGGTGGCCATGACTGTCACACACAGTTGAGGTTCGGACAATTTCTCGGTCCCACGTGTCAACTTTTTTCGGATAATTATGGTATTTTATTTTAATTAATTAAAGGAGCTGTAAAGATTTAAAAAAAAAAAGATGAGAGGAAATTATAAACTAACCGCAAACTTTTCACTTCTTACGTAAAATTATGGTTAATTAATTTTCTTTATGAAATTACGGTGAAATTTGTTTTCATAACACATCATTAGATCTCTGTAATTTTATTAATTATAAAATTATTAAAATACCCTTCTGAATTTTTAAAGTGTAATATTTATTCTCTTCTTTCTCTTTGTCCGACCAACTACTTGCCAGAGCGGAAGAATATTTCTTCAAGAAATTAATATATTTTTATTTAATGTATTTTCTTCGCTCCATTATCTTACCACAATTGTTCATGATAAATGTATTATAATTTTATAAGAAAATAAACAGTTATGAAGAAAATAAAAAAAAATTCAATGTGTTTATTTCTTACTTAAAAAAAATAAATGATAAATTAAAATACTAAAATTGAAAAAATAATGCCTTTTGACTCAAGGGAGGAGATGATCAGAGAAAAAGACTAAATAACACACTTCAAATTTTTGAAGAATTAGAAGAGACATTTAATCATTTTATAATTTATAAAAAACTAAAGGAGACCTATGAAAATAAAGTTAATTGTGTTTCATATAAGTAATTTTATGAAAAAAGTATAAAATTTATCGTAACTTTAGGTAATTTCCAAAACAAACCAGATTTACTATTATTGTTTTGAGTTATAATACTTAGAGACTACGTCAACTAGTTCCATATTTTTTGGGCCGCACGTTCATTGAATGCAACAATTAAAGGAACCGAACTCCATTTGTATCCAAATTTGATATGTAAAACGTAAATTACTAAATTTAGTTTATGAATTTAATTTAAGATTTTCTTAAAATGGATCTACATAAAATAACTAGTGTATTCAAAATTGTTCAATGTACTCCAATTAATTTTCAATTTTTCATTTTAGGGTAGCATTACTATCAGGACAAAAATCGCATAATTTTAATGAAAGTTATCCAAATCGTTTGACTTTTTCTTGATTGTATTCGAGCTGGATTGCCTCGTTATGGTAGAAATTCTAAACCGAACAAGACCGTTAAGATCGATAATTAGAATGATTCTTCAAGATTGTGTATCCCTCCTTACTTCTCATCATAATTTTCGTTTTAACTTTGTAAATAGATCAGGTAATTTTGCAGCGCATGATATGGCGTATGTTGCCCGTTCGGGCCTTGATAGAGAGTTTCTTCCAGGCATTTATCTGGAGGAATTCCTCACTGTACTGGAGAAAGATTTGTCTTAATAAGATGGACTATCTTTTCCCTTCAAAAAAATTATTCAATCATGTTTTGAATGGTATTTGATGAAAAATTATAAATAAAATGGTAGTTAGTATATTCTCTTAAAATATGAGTATTTTCTGTCAATTTTTTGTATTTTGGATACACATAAACTCGATTTATACAAACATCTTACATCTAAAATATATAAATTTTATATGTTTGAAATGCGATCGTTAATATGGTGTAACTGTAATATTATTGTGTAAGGTTAGAGAATATTAGAATTTGATGCATACCCATCACCCAACTATTTGTACACACTCGGGATTAAATAAGCATTATCTAATAAACAATGTGATTATAGTTTTGTTAAAATATAAGTAGTTATATTTTGGGGAATTTTATAAGATTAGTTGAGTAGTTGGGGCAGTAAAGGGAGCTAAAAAGCTCATTGATCTTGTCTCCATCTCAACCCACCAACAATTTTGAGAGAATAATTAAAATCAATTTATAAAACATAATTAATCAATTGAGAACCGAATTTGAGAATAATATATATTAGGTGAACCAAATTCTAAATCATTGTAACTAAGATTTCCGCGTATTCATGGCAGATGCGTATTGAAGTTCAAATAGAATATCAATTCTTTAATTGGCTAACTTAATACTAATTTATCACCACATGACCACAACCACAGTAATATATTTAAAAACAATATTAATTGTTTGCAACAATAGTTTTATACTCTAACACATCTTATTCATATGTTTGTACAAGGTAAATTAGAATTTGAAGGATAAAAGATAAAATATCAACAAAATAATTTTTATTGCATCTCCCTTGGCAACGCCGGTACGCGATGCTTTTATAAGAGTGAATATGTTATCTCTCAATGGTAAAATTGCGTCAAGCCCCATCAGAAAATCACACACATGTTCTACGTCACGCATCGCCTGAACCTGTTTATTAAATTTGCATGTGCATTCTCCATGCCGAGGATGCATAGACTACACTCTCTTACCAATGTTGTCAAGTGGTAGTAAGGCGTCTTAGGATCGATTGAGGTACACGTCGTTGGTGTTAAACCTCTACGGACCTGAAACACTATGTCTCTATTGTTGCTTTGTTACCATGTGAAGAGATTATGAACGGCTCAATATGAAACCGGCTCAAAATGGCCAAAGCACCCCGACGCCATGGCGTGGGCCCAGTGTGATTTTCAGGGTCATGGCGCTGCCATGACAGCCGCCATTTACATCACTGATTTTTTTCATTCTTATGTGAATCTCGAGGATTGTGTGAGTAAGTTATTTACCCAAAATTTACGTTTGGCTTTTTTAGTTTGTGTGGCTTGCATTTTTTTCATTATAAATAAGATAATTACAACCCATCATAACTGATTCTCATCCATCTTGAATATAGAATACTTGATATGTTTACACTTGACTTCTGAGAGTAGTGTTCCAAAAAAACGGCCTATGCGGAAGCCCAGGCATTGATTTGGGCATCTCCGTCACGTTTTTCACTAGTCGGGCTTCATATTTAGAACTTATTAAAATGATTATATATTATCATGTTAGAATTATGTTATAATAATCCCAACATTAATAATGGTTCAGAAAAATATCTCTAATGAACAAAAGAAAATATATAAATCAAAAGAAATAATGATCCTTCTGACGCATATAAAAGAAATGTTTTCTATAGTACGAGAACATATATGCTAAAGTAAATAAATGAGAGTATGAAAATAAAATAACTATTGGGTCAAGATATATTTATATGGTACAAAAAGAACGTATAATTCGTGAAAAGAAATATCACAGAAATTTAGTTGAATGTGGTTGAAGCAATTAACAGAAGAAATGGTGTGATAAATGTAACCAAAACATATGCATCATGATCATGACTTGTGTTTAGCCAAAACAAACAGTGAATTTTCTTTTTTAATCGGACTACACACATATCAAGCTGAATATAACTACTAAAAAATCAAAAGTAAAATTATATTTTCCACAAATATAACATACCGGATTTCCCAGCTCATCTAAAACTCAAATTTAAAAGATATTTCAATGATGATGGAAGAAAAAGTACTATTATCAGTATCCTTGTATATGTTAAGATTTTAAAATCATGTATTTGAAAATGACCTATTACTAATTTATACATAATAAATGGCAGCCTCAGCCCGAGAATTCAAAAGATATTACCGGCTTACTACTAGACTGAACACCTTTTATGGTTTTTACATATCTTTTTGATATATTAGGATTCAAAGAGTAGCACATCCAACTTTCAGGTCGAATTTATATAAAAATTTTCAGAATTCCTAGGTCAAAGTAGGCAAGTTGAAACACCCCTGAAAATTCTCGCACGAGTCCAAATTCGTTTTTTTGCCTACAAACCCCAATTTTCGTTTAAACACGACGGGGCGTAGAATGTCGTCTGGACAAAAAGCACGAGGTGGTGCAAGCCAAGGTGGAGGTGTTGCCAAGATGGTGAAGGAGGAGCACGATTCATCTCTTTCTAAGTAGGAGGTGGCTGATTTTTATGAAGATGAGGTGATTCATCATGCTAAGCAGGTAAAGTACGTTGATTTGTCATGCTTGAAGGAAGGAAGAGGTGCCAAGTTACCCTGAATTGTTTTGACGTGTAATTCATACTTGTAATTCCTATTCCACTTCAATACAAAATCACTTTAAAAGAGTAGCTCGTTTGTTTGTTCTCTTTTTCGACTTGATCTCCCGATCTAGGCTTGTTTAGATTCGTTTGAATGTTCAAAACTCGAGTCTAAACGATTTTTGAAAGAAGTTCTCGCGTCATTTCAGAGTGTCCCCCTTACCCACTGGATCCGCCCATGCCTATCCAAATTTGTAAAACTCGTGATGTGACTCACTTCGTATTTTTATTTACACAAAAATTAAATTCGATCTCAACTATATAAATAAACAATCAAGCTCAAATTAAAATTTTTTTGAGTCCATAAGACCATAACTGACTGTTGGGCGAATTAAAAATATAGTATATGTAATTTGTATTTTAAAAATTAATTTCATGAATAAATATAATAATATTAAATAAAATTCAGTTAATATATGTAATTAATAAATAAATTGAATTTCAAATCGAGAAAGTAATAAATTTTAATAATTATTTCATTTCTAGTAAAGGAATCCACGCCCCCCTGGCCCCATTTTCGTCCAAATTAATTTTTCCGGGAAAATAAAACCTCTCACTTTCCCGAGAAAGGCCACAAAAAAGCCCTATATAAAAGCCCTTCCCTAACAGAGGCGTAGAAGCTTGAGAAAAAAGCAGAAATGGCAGCTCCTGGTTCAGTACACAAAACCGATGAAGAATGGCGCGCCGTTCTCTCCCCCGAGCAATTCCGGATTCTTCGCCAGAAGGGCACCGAGTAATTTTCAAAACTCTTCGATTTAAGTATATTTTTCGATGTTTTCATGTTTGATATTGTGTTTGGATAAATCTGGGGAATTGATGGGTCACTGAGAGATTTGTGAGGATGCTACTGTGTTTTGGGTTTTTGATTGTTTCAGGATCTGAGCATACCCAGATCATATTTTGTTGACTTGCATCGGTGGGATTAAATTTATTTTATTTGGGTCAAGAGATGGAATCGAATTTGATTTGATTTGATTTGATTTTAAGATCTCTCATATAAGTTACAACTTTTATAGTGATGAATTTAGTTTTTATGTAGTAGATAACCTGATAATTGATAGAAAGGTTACTTTGACTTGCACCAATGCTATCACATAAGGGACAATACATCTATTGCCTAAGGTTTTTGCAAAGTTTTCAAACTCCATGTTCATAGAGAAGAGTGTGAAAGACATTAAATTCGTTTAAATGAAAGTTTTTTCTTATTCTTTCGAGGTGATAGTGAATAGTTTGGAGTTGACTTTGTGCAAAGTTCTTGTGTTGAGAGATTTAGTTGAGCAAAACTTTAGGTTCATCTGTATTTTCCCGAGGAAGCCTCAAAATTAGGCCTATAGTGAAATATATTGGGGAAGTCTCAAAATTTATAGAGTTTGAGAAGGAGCATAGAGAAATGCTTGATATGGGTGTTTTTGACTTTTGGTGGCTCAAATATTACAAGAAGATTGAATCAATTATACAATCCAATCCTTTACCGGATATTGGATGTTGTTGAATTTAACCGGTCCTATAATGTTGGATCCATGGTGGTAAGAACAGTATGGTTAGAATAACAGAGCTGTGAACTGCTCTAGAAAGTATGAACCATATTCAATCTTGTAAACCAAAATTTGAGTTTCGATATGTGATGCTGGCAACCATAATCTTAAATAATGTTTTAGTAATGCTTGTTTATATGTATTATTATGTTCTGTAACAACACTAAATGCTTTCATATAAACTAAGACGATAAACATCATCCATTACTTTGTGTGCGTGTTCCTTCAATCATATATGACATAAAGACTGTTTAATATCTCTCAGGTCAGGAACATGGATTTCAGTTACCAGTTCCTATCATGGTTTCTCAATTTATGTATATTTGCTTATTCCTCTCTTGATGTTATCACAATAGAGTGCCTTTTGGATTAAAATGAATTCATTCACATTCTCTCTCTTTTCTTATTAGAATATTTTTAAAACATGAAGTCATTTTCACAATTCTCTTGGACTTTGAAATAAAATATTACTTAAAATCACCAAAATGGGGATTGAAGTACAATGTTATGTATTTTTTTTTATCTTTGACTAATCTTGATATAAAGATGATATCCTTGAACGAGTTAGTTCTAAGCACTAACAAATTTAGTAAGCTTGTCGGACATGTGAGAAATTTTAAGATCCTCAGATTTTGTTGAAAATCAAAATGTATTGTTTATTTCGAGAAAAGGAAGTACTAGCCAGTCATGTCAGCTAGATCATCTTATCAATATCCATATCCATATCCCTATCTTGTTAGGCCTGACAAGCATATCACAATATATCATATAATTTTGTTTTTGCACTATCTCCTTGTCATCGTGCTTAGAGTTAATATACATACAGGTTGCGAGGCACCGGAGAGTATGACAAATATTTTGAAGACGGGATTTACAAATGCGCAGGTTGTGGAACTGACCTCTATAAATCTACTACTAAATTCAACTCGGGTTGTGGCTGGCCCGCATTTTTTGAGGGCATCCCCGGGACCATAAATCGCACTGTGAGCAAGACATTGAACTATATATTTTTTGCTTACGATATTTATGACGAGTGAAAACTGACCTTTAAATTTTCAGCCTGATCCTGACGGGAGGAGAACGGAGATAACATGTGCAGCTTGCAGGGGGCACTTGGGCCATGTTTTCAAAGGCGAGGGATTCTCTGTCCCGACAGACGAACGTCACTGTGTCAACAGCGTTTCGATCAAGTTTGTTCCTGCCAACTCTTCTCCTTCCCTGTGAAGTTCATAATCTGTCTACCACATAGTCATAGTCATTGTGTGTGTGCTCAACAATAAGTGAGGAGTGGTGTTTCAATGGGCTGTGCCAAATATATGAATCTCTCGGTTTTAGACTGATTGTGTGTGTGGTGGGAAACAAAACGAATGTTACTCCTTATTTTACATAAATGTTTATTATTTTTTTGCAGATGAAATGATTCTTATTTACATTAGAGATAATTGCACGTCACTGTTCTCAATTATACACGATCTTATATCACTATCCATAACTTTATTTATTTTTTTATATTCACCGAATTATCATTTTTTTCTCACTCAACTTTATGATATTAAAAAAGTATTATACCGCATCCTAATGAAATGAGTGGAAATTATAATTTAAAGTTGGAGATAGTTTTATGAAAAACGCATATAGTTAAAAATAGTGATGTGTATTTCTCTTTACGATAAAAATTAAAGATTTAATGACATTAACTTTCTAACCCGAGGCTTCTCCAAATCAAGATAACAACCTCCAAACATTAGTTGCATCTACTGTTGAGGTCATGTAATGTTCATCATTACCTTTTGAATTTTCAAATGAATGACATTATCTTGTATCTCTTCTCGTCTCTCCGTTATAACTTTCATTCACAACCCTAAAATTTTCATTTCATTCACAACCCTAAAATTTTCATTTCTCATCAAATATAAATGTGTGCAACCTCGTCTTACCACTATTTTCCTGAAAACCAAACCAAAAGTCACAATTTTGTGGAACTCAAGCAAGTCTTAACCCTAAATTTCAAAATTCCTTCATATTCAAAGAACTCAATATATAACAATCCATATTCAAGGAGATTTGTTAAGGTTTTTAATTCTTTAGCCATTTGTTGACCCTAAAATGGAAGAAGGGGAGGATAAAAATACCTTGCAGAAGAAAAATATACATAATGATGACAATTTGAAATTTCAAAAGGTAATAAAAAACATTTAAGTCATTTTATTTTTAAGATAAATTAAAAATAATGGAATTATGGACGGTGGAAAAAGTTGAAATTTTATAAGGAGTCGCAAAATCATTTCTAAATCTAAACATAGTAGTTTCCAAAATATCAAACTTTGATATAATTACGTGTAATTTACACTATCAAATAAACTACACTAATTAATTGTATTAATACAATTTAACTCTCTTCAGCTCCGTTTATTTTTCTTCAATGAAATCAAAATACATTTTAACGTTATATATAAGTAAGTGCAACTATTATAAATGCATATCAATAATTGATACTTTTAACAGTAGCTTTTATTTGGAATAAAATAAATCGATACACTTGTAAGATTAGAATTATCTGTATCATAGAGGAAAAAAATGACTTCTTAATTCATCAACAAAATTTCAATTTCTCAATATACTCCTACTACGTTTCATTTTCTTTACTCAAGCTCAAGAGACATTTCAACCACAACCTGCCCCAACCATACAATTAGCACAAAAAGGAGCAATTAATGACTCTCTAAATATATATTTGAATTTCTTAAAATATTTTCTGATCATCTAAACAACCAATTGTTTTTTTTGTAGGAACACAACGTCTGGGTTGTCCTGCTAGAGGTGCGTACGATTGTGAGATTGATTATTATCACTATCCCTAAAATATATTTTAAAACTAAACGAGATACTTGTGTGGACTTTGACAAAACTATTTAATTTATGGGAATAAAGAATATGTTTTATATAGAATTTTCTCAAAATAATTCAAATATTATATGGTCTCTCCAAATACTAGGTGGTGATGTTTTTTTAGAGTACAAAATGCCCTGTGCCGACACACAAGCTCGGTTGGGCGAACCCTGAAAGTGCGTTGGGTGTCTATACCTGAGTTTTGTGCGTTGGGACTATTGTGTCAGGACATCCACGTCAGGAGTGTCAATACCCTACGAGACATTGCTTGATGTTTCGTTTGGGTAAGGGTACCTCACACCGACGTGTGTGATCCTCTTAAAGACGTCGGGTAAAATATACCATACGTGAAGTAAACGATCTCATATTACAAAGAATACAGAGTTGTTCTTATGTGATGTGATATATTTGTATTTAAATTAGGGAAATTGAAAAAATCATGTCATATACTATCACACTTTTGGAAGATGGTAGGTATCCTACATTTGAATTGAATTCTTTCAAGTTATGGTTAAAGATTTTGAATTGTTATGGAAGAATTAAAGAATTTTCTTTCTGTCAGCGGCAAATTGAATATATAAATCTCATAAATTGCATAGATGAGATTGCTTAGATTTATATTATTGATCCCCTAAGTACATAACAAATCTCATCGATCGAATCACTTTTTTCATAAATACAAGACATCTAAGTCATACAAGTAAAGGGATCTATTTATTGATAAGAAAAAGAGAAAAGGTGTATAATGCTTGGATTGATGATAAAATAGAATCCTTCCTCTTGACCTCTGTGGTTATTGATGAGAACG
>JAYMTQ010000624.1:0-16709 GCA_036897385.1 Geranium incanum | reverse complement strand
ATGCAAATATTATTTTTGCAGCCTCATATAGAGCCTCATCATACAAGCGATCGCCAGCATTTTGAAGGTTAGCCACATTAGGCATGAGAATGAATTCTTCAATGTCACTCAACCTATCAATCTTTGCATATGCATAAATGAGTTCACTATCCACCTTGGGCTCTTTTGTATTCTGCCTAACCATTAGAAGGTACTTCACCAAGTCATGATAGACATTAGCATCTTCAGCGGCGCGAATAACTTCATGAAACTGAGTGGTATCATCTGCTCGAATAAATGACTCAATTGCATCGCTCACAAGCCCCTCTCTAAGTTGAGCCTTAGCCACCTGGCTCCAAACAGCATCTTCTTCAACACGGAATGCAAACTCCACAGCCCGGTCAATGCTTCGGATATGATCTAATAAGACATTTACAGCCTGTACATTCAAGTTGAATTTCTTGAAAATTGCATATGCTTCCTCATATAGCTGGGCTTCGGTAGCCACTTCCCCAACTGCCGGTCCATCAAAGTTATCAAGTCTATTAATGTAATCCATAACTCTAGATGGGTCTGCTTTAATGGCTGTCAATATAAGCAAGTTTTGCAAATTAAAGTTCCCACTGAATGCAGAATTCTGGAGCACAATCTTCTCAAGAAGCTCAATTAATTCATGGGGCAGATCAGCAGTCATGAAAGCTTTTACTGCAGCAGAAACTTGCTCTGGGCTTTTACTCTCAGGCAAAGCAGTAGATACAACTTGATCAATGAGCTGTCTTCTAAAGCCATTATCAGGGGTGAGAACCTTCTCCCATAGATCACCATCCATCCTCTCAACCACGTATCTGCAATCAAAGCATGAGTAAGTGAACCCAAAAGCACAAATGAAACCATACACAAAATACTGTATATAGAAGGAAATAAATGGCAAACCTAGCCTGCAGCTTGAACAAAGAGTTCTTATTTGTAACATTGATGAGTTCATCATCACATTGTCCTCTTCGGTAAGCGACCACTGCCAGGGTGGGATCACGTTTCTCACAATATTTACCCACAACACGAGAATCATAGTAAGGATTGGTGGTGAGGAAGTGCTCTGGATTGTTGTTGCTATCAATTATGATTTTACCCAGAGCGTTGTGAACGTGTACATCTTGGCTTCCTTCACTCACAAGATGCTCTAAGAACTGAGTAAGTAACCGAAGTCGGTTCCTGGAAACCACGAGGAAATCATACCAATATTTAATGCATCAGGAAAAAAATTATGTAAGTTAAATACAATGGATAATCACCTCTTCTCACATTCCTCCACAAGGGGCTCAACAGGCAGCAAAGAACGGACAGAAAGAATCAAGCCCTTGATAAAGTCTTCAGGACATTCATCGTCAAGCAACTGCCCCACAACTAATGGGGCATTTCCTGGGTTAACCTATCAAGAACCAAATAAATTGTATAGTATTCTGGGAAAGATGGATATAGTGGTCCCTGGCATTACAAGTGCCTAAAACAAAGCCAAGACTCATACCTTCTGAACATAACCTTCAATGTAACGAAGCATGTTGCTTGTGTATAAGTAGTGAGTCAAATCTGGGACAAAACCGAAACGGTCACAAACATTGATCAACGGTCTTGCATCAGGAAGCTTGGCTTCCATCAGGAAATTCTTCGTCTTCTCGGCATCATAGAAATTTGACTCCCTGGTCACACGCTCAACCTCTTTGATTTGGCCAGTTTTTGCAGCTGCCTCAATGTACTTAAAGTGTATATCAGGATCCTCACTGCTCATTAAGTAAACAGAGATGTATAAATAAACCAAAGTCCTGCTACAGTCAGCCAAGAATTATTTTTTTTGCTAGTTCACATACCTTGAGCTTAAGTAAGACCCCAAGAAAAAGTACAACCCCTCATAGGACTTGAATTGCTCGAAAAGCTTTATGCATGCTTCAACACCCAATTGTTCACAATATTCTTTGGCAACCTGCAGAGATGCATGAAAGTAATATTATCCACTTGGTCAGACCAATATCATTGTTCCACCACAAGAAAACAGTCTATACCTGCACAATTATCTGAAGATTGCCTCTTAGATTAACAAGTAAAAGGTCCTTCATGCACTCCAGAGCCCATTCCTTTGATAGAGTACCAAAAAACTCGACAAGTGCCTGCAAAGTATCATGTTTTTGTTAAAATAATTTCAATACTTCAAATAAACAAGAAAAGCCAGAATCTGAATTGGCATATACCTGTGGCTCAATTGCATGTGTATTAACAATGATACGTTTGATATCTGGCAACTCTGTATAATGCTGAAGGAAAGAAGAATTGTGATACAGATACCTTTTAGCTACATCTTAAAATTAGATAATGAATAATTGATAGAAATAGCAAGAATCCTTTACTTGCAAAGCTCGCACGTAAAGGCCAGCTTTTTCACAGAGTTGAGCGACTCTAGGGCGATCATAGTGGCTGAACATTCCATTAGCTAAAATGGCATCAGCTACATTTGGAAAAGTTACCAAATTGATTTCCAAAACCTTGATAGATGAAAAAGACACATATTAGTGTTACTTATAAAGCACATGAAAACTACACGACACATCATCAAAACAAGTAAACAAATACAAAAATAACCTTTGTCTGAAGAAAAGCATGTTCTGGCAAGTTTGGCTTCAGAACATCCAGCAGAAAGGCAGTTGCCTCACGAATCAAGTTTCGCTGGAAAAAAACAAATGAATAAAAGAGGATTAACAACAGAAGCTCATACTCATTTAGTTTTCTCAAAAAAGCAGTAGTGTGTATACTGAGAAAGGAAATAAAAGTAGAAAGATACAGCAACAAATAGCATTCAGCTGAAAAAATCATGGTTTAGTTACACAGAACGAATGAAAAACCTGAAGAAAAAGATCTGTTATGGTGTTGTAATCAACTGGACAACCTCCTTCCATCTGAGACATCATTAGTGCAAAATTAACAGCTCCCTGCACAGTTCAAAACATAATGGTAAGTTTAAGGTTGGTCCATACATGGTAGAAGCAGAAATGTATGCTAATAATTTATAATAAAGAAGATATGAATTCAACTCTCAATATAAATTATAGTGCCCAGAAAAATCTGTGTGGAACTCCATAGTTTGATAGCTTGGATGTTCAAGGACGAATGACATTGACAATATGAACCTATCGCTTTTCCATGCCTACCTGTGGATCAGATCGGAGGATTGTTTGCAGAAGGAACAAATAGTCTGGTGTATACCCAACCTGAAAAACAAACAAACAATGAATTTAGTAGCTATATTACAATTATGAGACTAGTAACTTTGAGGGCAATAGCTACGACGGAGGGTAGATACAGTGCCTTGTATCTAATGCCTTACATAAAGGCCCGTACCTAAAAGGACAAAGAAAACATAGTCAATAATAAGAATAAGACGTGTGGTAAGTTAATATATAAATATAATAACAAAATGGCATATCAAAGACCATCAACACGCGAAATATACCTGCTTTGAGTATATCAAAATCTTGTCAAACTCCCTCCGTTCAGCAAATGCTGCAACAACTTTAGGAGTTGCTCTGGCTTTAATATATATTTTCAAAGCAAGGTCATTATCCACCGTCTACAGTAAAACATGATCATTATAAACAGACAAATTAGTGAAGTTGGTGGCAGTGACATTTGAGGCAAAGATGAAAATACCACAAAGAGGTCGTATTGACTATCATTCAAGCACACGATGTAAAGCAAACCTTCACAAGGTCGCCAAGCTCCTCGCTGCATTCCAACTTATCCTCAGCCAACCAATTCTCCAAAAGATTTTTCTTATTCTGATTCACAACAAGGCGCGACAACTCCAATGACTCAAATGCATTGAGTTTTCCTCTGGTTAGAAGTGTCCCAAAGTACTGCAACAAAGGTGGTGTTTGCCCAGTTTGTACGGGAACACTCTGCAACATAACAGCACCGTTATAATACTTTTTGTGGCATACACTAGATAAATGCAAATCAAACAAGCGTAACCATAGTCAATTAAGTACCAATTAGTAAAATAAGATGAGATGAAAACCTGAAATTTGGCAACTGTATCAGGTGTACGAAGGATTCCTTGTGGAGACTCTGCTGCAAGCTCGGCTGCTTCTTTGTACTTTGTTTGAGCAAACAATTCTTGGAAACGCTGAACCACCTGAAAATAATTTGATGCCGAAAAGGTTATGAACCACGTTAAACTGCTTACATGCTAAACAACTATCACGGTATAGTTCAATAAATATCAAACAAGGCATGCACCAAAGTCCTATGAACCCATGCAATCAGAGATGGAGTCCAGAAGGCAGCAGAAGAAAAACACAACTTCTACACACAGAAGTTGTAAACAGTATCCCCGTGTTCATAGATATCAAGCATGCAAAGATTTTCATTATCCAGAGAACTATACTACTTTCACCTTGGAAGCCACTGAATGTTTCAGCTTACATATAACAGATACCTTAGAAGCATATGCTAACACATTAAGTACCTACAAGACAATTCTTAATACAACAGCAGTTTATTAGATCTGACAACACTTTAAAGGTTAAAAAGCATTGTAACAGGTAGTCCAATAAATAGGTGCCTAACAAGCATGTGCAGCATACTCAACCAATAAACCTGATGTGATTCCATTTCTACCTCCTACACACCAGCTTCTACAAGCAAGATATGAAATTCCTTTCAATAATACTGGGGGTTTTGCAGTATTACCACAGTTGTACTAAATCTACACACATACATACCCTTGTGGCAGAACAAAATCTGACTTACCAGTTGTTCAGCACCAGGAAGGTTTCCCCTTTTGGCAAGATTGACAGCAAGCTCCAAATTGTTCAACTATAGAAAAAAGACGAAAGCTGTTAACACTATAAAGCTAATATAAGTGATAAAGAAAGCCGGTTCGTGTGCATACCTGTCCGCTAACAAAGGGCACAATTGTCTGTTCATTTACAGTGGCCAGCAACACCTGGCCTCGTCTGTTGATGGCGTAGAAACCTCCTACTGATGAAGCTTCGGCAGTCAAAAATATCGGATCTGGACTTATTCGGTTTCTATACACTGCAGTTGCTGTCTCCAAGTCATATACAAATAATAAACCTAACTTGGTGATCACATAGATCAAGTGGTACTTGTGGGATATCTGCCATAAAAAACCATGCAGTTAGTATATATGCAACAGGTTACTGCAGAAAGACACGCAACAGCCTATGTGACTGTTATACCTGCATTGCAACCGGAAAGTCATCTGCAAAATCTGGAGGGAAGAATAGATCTGCCTGTTTCTTTGTAAAGGATGGTTTACCTGTCGATGAACTTGATGAGTCATCAAATGTACAAATGTACCTCAAAATGCAAGTGTAAATACAGAGTTAGTTGCACAATAATTCTTGATTCAGCAGAACTTTAATGCCCCGATCATATACCAACAAAATATCCCAATAATGATACTAAGTTGAAAACTAAAATCCAGTTACTACTCTTTTCTTCGCACCCACTTGCATCAATATTAGTGCAACCATCTTTTATCTTATTCGGTTTCGGTGATGGAACCAACATATATACAGAAAAATGGCCTTAATTCAACCCAAGAAATGTCCAGATTCTGCAACTTAACTTCATGCAATGTCTTCAGAAAGTTAGATGGTTACAGTCGGTGGTTGTCAAGTTGACCTAATACAGGATAACAAAACACAATTGTATATTTGCCTGGCACCAAAAAAATTATGTAAATTAATTTACTTCTGGTGTTTTAATTTTCCAATTAACTCAATATGTAATGTGACAAACAGGTTCATCTCATAGAGGCTGAGCGTACATGATTGGAACGTAGCAACAGTCACGTATACAGCCCCCTAATGGCCCTAGTTGAAAAGGTTTCTATAGAAAAATCAATTAATAAACCATCTGGAAAAAAAACAATGTATGCAAGATAACTTTAGCTTAAATGTTCAGTCATTAGCAAGCTGACCTGGCTGGGCACCAAGCTCAATAACATGCAATTTTGACACAACCTGTCCAGCATTGTAACTCTTTGTAGCAAAGGAAATAAGAATAGAAGGATTTTCATTTCCTCCAACCTGCACAAGATAATTTCAAAAATTAGGATTTGCATATTTTAGGACGACTGACTGGGGATAACTATTTCAGCAAAACACATACTTTAAATGAGGCAAATGATGCTGCGTGTGCTTCAAGAGCTTGACTACGTTGTTGATCAACAGAGAAGAGTTGCATATTGCCTTTGACCAATTGTGGCCTCTGTAAACACAAAGCAGATGCGAAGTCAAGAGAAAGACAAGATTGGTTTTCCTGACTTTTCCCAGTCTGATGACAGGTCACATTTAACTGCGTAAATTATATACGAAGGGATTTGTCTGAGGGGATGACTCGAATTTTATACATGAGCTCCCACTAACTTTTTTTCCAGACACTGAAACTTGACACTTCACGAAGGCATAGCCCTTGTAGATCTTATATAATTATCGGCAAAGTTTTTCTAAACCTGCCTCTTAAACATATGAGGGGACATCATGCTACTTAATGTGAACAGGTCATATTATCCACATTGTTTGCGTAGCATGCCTACTGAAATCTTCACAGTATTTTACATAATGGACGGACGGAACAATTCTTACATCACATTTGTTACCAATCCAGAAAAAGGTTACAATATGAATCCATCTACATTGAATTAGAATAGCATTAACTCCATATAAAAGGTAAGCAGATACCTCAGGTGAACCAGGGGCGATTCCAATTAGAACCAACCATTTTTCAGTAGGGTCACATCGATAATTGATTATCTGGTTGCTTGCCATGTTACCTGTCCTCTCAAACATCTTTACAGGTTCAGAATCACCTGTTGAGGAGATGCAAGAGAACTATGTCATACAGAACAATATATAATGCATGTATCACTCTCATCACCAACAAATTACAAAATAGAAAATTTTATTAACCTAAAGAAAAGAGGATTGAGGCGAATAAAGTATAAGGAAAAATAATACCTTCAATAGACCAGTGATACACTGAGGTTTGGGTGACTAGCCCCAGCATCTTTGGGGTGATCCATTTCCAAAATACAATCTATAAAATTAACAAAGAAGCTTTACTTCAGGTAACATTCAAATACCAATGAAAAGCAATTTCAAAGCAAATCCTAAAAGGGAATAAGAGGCTTAAGAAAAGCTACCTGCTCTGGCATTTGATGTGACTTCATTTTTGCTTTCAACTCAATGTTAAATATTTGTAGATGATCTTGAGTAGTTCCCGGAAGTTGAGCTTTAAGAGAATAGCACAGTTAATGAGCAAAAATTATATACAAAGAAAGAAATAGAAGTACACGATAACAAATACAGTTTCATGGGTTTCATAAGAATTCCATAGTCAAGGAGGAAAAAATTGCATACGAGTGAAGAAAAAATGTGTGTCAAGATAGGTTCATTTTCCACGCCTTTTTTCTCTTTGCTAAATGAAACGTTTGCTATTAGCAATATCGTTTTGGTACATTTTAACCATCTACATATTCAGATTTTGTCTTTACTAAGAAACAAACAAATTGTTAAGAGCTCGTGAGATCATAACCTTGTTCGCACTACGTCGTCTACTCTCTACCAACTACCTTATTTTATTTCCTCATGCTCAGTACTAATTAGTAATTGCAAAAAAAAAAACTTACAAGATATGAGAAATGAATACTAAACAACAGATGATAACGTAGAAATACTAGCTACAAGATTAAACAGCAAGTGGCATAGACATCTTAAATCAGAAGTCTACAAATGTCTGCCTTATTAGTTGTTGTGCAAATAAAAATGTATATTCATTGGATCCCATGAATAAATAGGTGGTATGTCATCAATCTAAACTTTCTCATCTCGTGCCACGCAATAAGCTATGGCATCAGATAAGAAGGGGCAAGAAAACAGATAATATAGTTCAAATCTGCAAATAAGGAAGCCTATTTTCCATCATAATATTGTTATGCAGTCTTGCAATGAAGAATCATTCAATCCTACCTTTCAAAGCAAGGATTTTAGAATTCGGATTCATAAGTGCCGAATCCGCCGTAATAGGTCTTCTCAAAGGCTGCATAGGCATGCTCATATCGACAATCACCACACTGTTCTGGGGAGAAGTTTCTCGAACACATATGTACTTGTCAGATTCCATCGTCACATGAGTGAAAGTGATAAACTGTGGATTTATCCCAATGCTGGGGAGCTGCAAAAACATCACAGATCACAAAAAAACACCATTCAATACAGCAATTCACCAAAAATCCACAGCAGATCAACAACCCTACCAAACCACACATTCCACTACACAGATCTAACCAAAACCACAAATCAGCACACACTATGAAGAACAACATGTCAAAACCACAAATCCAAACACAATTTCAGCAACATCCGTAACCTAGAGCCACAATTGAACGCACAGCACACGCAAAATCGCAACATCAATACTATAAACAACACTAGAAACTAATTGCGTTTTGCGAATTGAAGCCGAACGAAGAACTGACCGTGAGGGTCTCCCTCATGAGAATCGGAGCGTTGGCGGCGGCCATGGTTCCTCCGATCAACGGCGGAGCACCGCCGGGAGCTCAGATCTGCGGCTGAGACGGAACTGTCAACTGAGAGTCGACGGGCACGAGAGAAGGCTATGGCTGAGGAAAGGAATCGAACCGCCGCAAGATCTGAAGCAATGATGGAGCAATGAAACTGGAGATAGATCTGAGCGAGCACACAGAGGGAGTGGGCACGAAAAAGAAAGCTCCGACGAATAAAATGGCGATGAACAGAGATCACATCAAATTAAGCACCAACACTAATTAAGAAGAAGATAAAAAAATATTATCAACTCCAATGTGCTCAAAATAATTATAAGGTTTTTCTGAAAGTAACTGTTAATCGATCCAGTGAAATGAAACTTGTTTTAAATGAAGTTGAAATTAAATATAAATAAATAATTAACTTAATTAGCCTCGGAATGAGCATGGGTAAGAAAATATTCAATCCCGCGTGAATATTGTACACGAATAGAGTTATGAATGTATATTAGTCATTGGACACAAAATTAATTCCATGTGTGGACAGACTGTTTTTTCGGTAAGTTGGATAAGCGGAAAATGTAGAGTAATGTTTTGATGTATCAAAATTAAAAATTAAAATTACAAGTGTACCAAATTGTTTTTTATTATTATATTAGTGTGAATTTTAGTTTATCAGTTCTCGTGTGTGTGTGATAGACCCTTTAAAAGAATGTGTTTATTTAGCATTCAATCTCTCTTACATGAACACTGAAGAATTGTGAATCAAATATTTTTCTCGGTTCCATAAAAGCGAATTTTAGTGTCTAGAACGAGAAATGATGAGTGTATAGAGCAATTCATTCCACGTATCGGGTAATCCCGGGAGACACCAATGTATGCAATCTGCATATTTGGCCGGATTTGACTTTTGCTCCGCCGTTAGCGACTTGCCTTGGGAAGTGGCGTACAACGAGGTATGTGCGTCTTTCCGATACTCGGAGAGTGTAGTTATGTTGAGAAAATGGATATCTATTTTCCCTGATTTTGTCACATTAGCTGCAATTGCTAAAATCCGTTGATCTGTGTCCACATTCAGTTTAGCAGTTGTGTTAAGAATTGGAACAGTCTCTTCAGCACACTTAGCCCCATGCGGGTTGTTCCAGTTCAAGCTCCTGCACATTTCCAGTGAAAGTATTGGCAAAAAAATGGTGCAAAAGGAGAGAAACACCAAAATCACAAATAAGAATGACAGTAAATATGAGTCTGGACATATATTTTTGGCTCTATTATAATATATGACATGATCGTGATTTCGAATTTATTTTGAAATTAATCACAATCTCTGTAACGGCGAAATTACAGTTTGTCACGCTCGTTGAAACTTAATCAACACTTTAATACCCTTAACTTTTAAGTGATACCGTCTGCATCACTTAATTAAACTTTGTTACAAAATACATATTTCTGTTGGAAAATTCATAAGAAAATCTTCCAAATTTCTTTTTTCCAAAATAACAAAATTGCCCCTCATAATAAAAAGAAAATATTGATTTTAGCCAAAATTTTAAAAAGCTTAAAAGTTGAAGGGTATTTTAGTCTCTTACATGAAAATCAACCGAATTTGTAACCACGCAACAAAATGAATGTTAAAGAATGTGAAATATATTGCTCGAAAATTATTAGCAAAGTGTTAATCAAATCAAGTTTAACTTTTTATGCTCACTTGATTTGAAATAGGGTAATGACACTTTGTTACATCCAACCATAGCAAAATGATAATTTCATACTCTAATTAATGAACTCTCTTTTTTAGTACCTGACAATTTTTTTGTGAAAATCTACGCTAAAATGACTAAAATACTCATGTTTTAAGAAACTAAAATACCCCGAAATGACTATTGTGCCCTTGAATTTAATGTTAGACTTGGGGGTATAATTGTAATTGCATCTTAAATATAAATCAAATTGAATTAGAGATAAACCAAATTGAATTAGTTTAATAATGGTTTCTTGAACCATGGGTAGTTTAGATATTTTAGAGGAGGGTTGTCACAAAAAAAATTGTCAGAATACTAAAAAAGAAAATTTATTAATTAGAGTATAAAACTGTCATTTCATCATAATTAGATGTAACAAAATGTTATTATCTTTTTAAAATATTTTATCATATCACTGTCCTAACTCAAATGAACAACACTCAAAACCATTTAACATATCCAAGGAAATTTGAAGTAAGAGAGTGATTGATTACTGCAAGTGCATGGGGGACATGCTCGCGAAGAAGACAGAAGTTCGATTCGGATCCACATTTTGGTCAACCCATTTGATCCATGTCCTAAGAGCTTTCTCGTACGCTTCTTCCTTAACAATCTCCTCGTACTCCTTGTCCTCTTCTTTGTATGATCCTTCCCTTCAAGCCCCAGAAAAATCTTATCATTTTTTTATCATTTTTTTAAAAAAAAAGCAATTTTCGGATCTACTTACGGAGGCAAGACTTTGACTTTGGGAGTTTTTAGCCACCACGTGTATGCGTTGAATATCAGGTAGTCAACGCCTTTCCAGCTTTCTCCTTTCTTGGGCAGTGATTCTGGTTTTATCATATGGTTCGATACCTTGCTCGTTGGATCGTCCGAATTTGATTCCACCAAAAATGGAGCCCAGTAGAATTCTATCGTGGCATTATAATCCTAATCATTCGCAACAACAACAAAATAAAGATTAAACGATCATGAAGTGTCAAAAAGGTCAAATTAAGATTCATCTTCATCATTCAAACTTAATTCGACTTTTCACCCAAATCAATCCGAAAATTAACCGAACCGAGCAAACCGAACCAAATCAATCCAAAAAATAATCGAACCGAAAATAACTAAATTGGTTCGATTTAAAATCGAATCGAAACTTCATTTGGTTAGTTTCAGTATAATTGTATAAAATTGTTGAATTGAACGAAAAACCAACTGATCTGGGCACGTGACTCGTTTTAAGTCACCCATCTTTAATAATCAGACCTGAATATGTTGGGATAACAAAAAAAATAAGTCAGCTAATAAGTTAAGACAAAAAAAATGTGAGAATTTCATGAAAATTAGTTTTAAAAAATCAGACAAAAAAGACGTATTAAAAACTAAAGGAAATTTTATTCATTCAGTTTCAATTTTATCTTCTTAAAACAGAACTGTGAACAAACTAGATATATGCATAAAACATGAAGATTGGAGAGTGACCTGAATTCTGAAAACAGAGTGGGAGCCAGAAAGATAGGTCAAGCTCTTGTTGGCTGGAGCAATCCCAGACTGAAGCAAGCACACCAATGACTGCCACTGGTTGTAGTTCAGTGAGTCTCCAACAAACATCAGCCTCTTCCCTTTAAGCTTCTCCAGAAACAACCTTGATTTGAACCTTAAATAAAAAAAGCAACAACAACAATGTTATTAAACAGCTAATTGATTAAAAGTGGCATAACATAAAATAGTATTTACTTGGGCAAAGAACAGTCTCTGGGCTGCCATCTCCAATTCTGGTACATTGTGTCCTGTCTTCCATTCCTCAAGCAAGAGACCCACTCTGTGATATACTGGCACTCAGCTTCTCTATACAGTGGATGAGTAGTGTTGTCCAAAACCCATCTCCCAGTGAAGAGATCACACTCCTCTGGTGCCAATTTCACCTCCTCTTCATCTCCAACTTCATGGTTTTGTGTTTTTTCTTGATCCAGGTTCATGCCTTCTTGACTTTCTGATGAATTCTGAATTCTGCTTCCATCTCCATATCTTTCAGTTTCTTGGGTATGTGATTTTTGGAGTTTTGAGAATGGGAATGAGTTTGCAGCTGAATAGACATAGCATCCAAGGAGAGAAACCCAGAAAGCTACACCTAACAAGGCAAGAAAGTTGCATCTCTGGTTCCTGCAGCTTCCTCCTCCTGGGTTCTTCATTGCTGGCTGAGCCAAAGTCTACGTGAAGAAGATAAAAACAAGATCAATCAACAACAGTGGTTTGGGTTTGTTTAGTTTGATGACAGTTGGTGAAAAATGATTGTGCTTCAAGAAACTGGTGTTTGGTTCTAGATGATTCCTGTAAAAGACACCAAAAAAGTCAATAGCTTTTTCCAAGAGAAGTTGAACTGCTACACCCATTTTCACAGATAATAATATACTGTTTACTAATTAATTGGCAAGATCTTATTTTCAGACAACTGCAATAACTTTTGTAGCTGGAAGGAGAGTTCAAATAATAATTCTATTCTGTTGATACTTGTGTGGGGCATGGAAATTTAATGTCTCCCATTTTGCTATATCTCATCCCAATAGTTGATGCTGATTCTGTTGGAGCTCACAGCACTTGGTCCTCAAGAATAGGTCTTTTAGTTTAAGTTGTTGCTAAAAAATAGGTCTCTTAGTTTTTCAATGGTTGAATGTGAGCAAGTTCCTAGTTGTTAGGAGATTGAAGTGTGATTTGTTTTCCTAATATTTCTCTGTTTTCTGTTTTTGTATTGATAATTTATATTACTTTAGCTTTTGCGTTTACATGTTCAATGTATCAGATTCAGAAGTAATATATTCTTGACAACAAGCTATGAATTGCTTTCTTCTTTCATTTTGTATCAATGGGTAATAACAAAGGAAAAGAAATGGGTGTGGGTCTATGTCCTAAGAATCTTGTACAATGAACATGTAAGAAAACAAAGCATTTTCAACCCTCCTCATGAGACTGTTTTTACAGTGAAGAGTTTGAGGAGATGATGTATGTGTACAATAACTCATTCCATGTATCAGGCAAGCCAGGAAGGCACCAGTGGATGCAATCAGCATACAATGCAGGATTGGCCATCTGGTCAGGCGTCAGCAGATTGCCCTGACGCGTCGTGTGGACAGAGGTGTGAGCGTCTTTCCTGTACTCCGAGAGGGTTGTGATGTTTAGCAGCTTCACTGCCACTCTCATGGACTTGGTCACATCTGTGAGGATTGCTGAAAGCCGCCGGTCCATGCCCACATTCAATGGGGTCGACATGTTCACTGGTGTCGTCTCCCTGGCACATTTGATCCCTTGTGGGTCGTTCCAATCAGTGCTCCTAGTATATTTAAGGAAACCGGTAATTAGTACAGTTCCAGATCAGATTGGAACTAGAATCCACATTGTCCACAAAATTACAGTGCTTTTCTACTTCAAAAAACAAAACTGAACCAACAAAGAGGTGGTTGAGCTAAGTTTGCATTGTCTTTTACACACTTTTGGAATCATATCTTGCCTTAATCAATATCCCATCATTTTCAGCTCTACCAAACAAGAAAAGTACTTATTATGGTCCAGTCTTGCTTGTTCAAATTTTCAAAACAATCCCAAGATTGAAGAAAAACAACTAAACCTCAGCCAAAAAGACAAGGACAAGAGAAACCCAATTGTCTAATGCCTCTAATCAGAACATTTGAAGATTTTTTAATCTTGGTTTCCGTCTTTATGATACAATCAAAGTTGTCCCGTAATTTTTCAGTACACTATAGATGATATTTAATAATTGATGCGCAATCAAAGGAAAATCTCACAACATGACAAATGTAGTTAAGGATTTTAGCTTTACTTGATATGCAGAGGAGACATGGTGTTGAAGAAGACAAAGGTGAGCTTGGGATCCACATTTTCTTCAACCCAACTAGCCCATGTCCTCACCATTCTTCTATACACTATTGCTCGCTCAATCTTGTCGTACTCCACAGCCCCCTCATCGAATGAACTACCTTCTCTCCTGGATTCATGAGACCCAACAACAAATACATCAGTTTCATGACTGTATTCATTCAATTAACCTCAATCTTGAAATCACTAAAAACAATAGTAAAATGATAAAATCAAAGTACTTACAAAACTTTCATTTCAGCAGTGTTCATCCACCAAATATATGAATTGAAAACCAAGTAATCCACAGCCTTCCAATTATCCCCATGCTTGTTGATTGATTCTGGATCTATTATCCTATCCAATATGCTATGCATTTTTGGGTTATCTGAGTTTGATTCAACCAGAAATGGTGCCCAATAGAACTCCACAGTAGCATTAAAGTCCTGTACATTTAACCACAAAATCAGTCAACAGTTAATGCCTTGAAGCTCAACAACTCAAAAAGTTGACACTTTCACCTCCATTTTGAAGATTGTGAGAGACCCAGATTGAATCTGGCTGTTTTTGGCCTTAGGAGCAGCAGATAGAACCAAACACACCATTGACTCCCACTGGTTTCTATTCAAAGAATCACCAACAAACATAAGCCTCTTCCCTTTAAGCCTCTCAAGCAACAACCTCCCACTAAACCTATGGAAAAAAAATCAAACCCACATAAAAGAAGCTCACAAACAAGAAACAACCCCCAAAAATATGAAGTGGGTCAAGAGTAAAAATCACTACTTTGGGAGAGAACAGTCTCTGGGCTGCCATCTCCAGTTCTGGTACATAGAGTCCTTCCTTCCATTTCTCAAGCAAGT
This sequence comes from Geranium incanum, assembly GCA_036897385.1. Taxonomy (NCBI): domain Eukaryota; kingdom Viridiplantae; phylum Streptophyta; class Magnoliopsida; order Geraniales; family Geraniaceae; genus Geranium; species Geranium incanum. The sequence goes on along the minus strand of JAYMTQ010000624.1, from coordinate 1,689 downwards.
GACTTGGTCTGACAGAAACCCACATTCCTCTTCTCTGTATAGAGGGCGTGTTCTTTATCAAAAACCCATTTTCCTGTGTAAAGGTCGCAGCATTTTGGCGGCAAAACAATCTCTGCAGAGAAGAAGAGAAGATTCAATGCTGGGTTTAGGTTTTTATCGGATTGCATCCATTTGAAGAGGAACGTCAAGAGGACGAGACCTATCAGTGAATAGTTTGTTCTTCTCCTACAGAAATGGGTTGTTGTGGGTTTCATTTTTTTTCTTTCAAGTTCTGTACTAAACAGAGCAGAGGTTTATAAGATTTGTACAGTGTATTTTCCAAAAATAAGGGGTTGGTGTTAGTGGTGATATGGTTTAGGAATTGAAGGTAATTTTAATTTTTTTTGATAAATTTACCAAAAAAATTATATTATTTTGAACCGATTATAAATTTTTAGTGAAATGTGATGTGAGATTAATATAGAAGGTTTGTACAAGAGATCAAAATTTAGTATGTAATCAAAAGGTATAATGATTGGTTTGATTCTTGGTTGATGATGTTCTCAATTCAGTGAATGAAATTTATAGCACATGTTTCAGCGTAGATTTTTTCTTCGTCATCAGTAACTCCATTGTTTTGTGTTGTTTCTTGATATAGATTTATATGAATTTTTTTAAGTGAAGACTTGATTATATTATTAATCAGATTAATCATAATACACGAAAAATTACTCACCTCAAACTCACAAACAAAAATCCCAAACGGGCTAAACAACTAACCATAACAAGAGCAGCCAATCACCTTACAAAACAAAATCAAATAAATTACATATCCCAAATAATCAAGCCGGAGATAGAAGAACACAAAGCTCTATCAAAAATTGATCACATAGTGAGCAATTCCTAAATGTTTTGAAATTTGGAATAAACATGGCATTGATCACTTCCTTTAATTCTTGGTCAACCCTTTTCACTTCTATAAACAATAGTCAAACCCCACATTGTAATTTACAAATGATGACTCGTGATGAGGTTAGGCAGTATTTGATCAGAAAAAATGAAATATATTTTTGACTGTGATAATTAATGATTAAATTATTTGAATTACAAATAAATTCAACTTTTGACTAAAAGCTTCCAATGAGAATTCATTTAAGGTTGTCCTCTTCGCTAACCTGATTAATTGATGTTGTTAATCACGCTTCTGTTCAGAGGACGGAAACTATATAAAGTCTAAAATACAAATTTTATAATATTTTTTGTTATTATTAAAATAGACCCTTTTCAGAATAGTGTCATAGATCACTTTTTTTCATTTATTTATGAGGCTCATGGTGAAGAAGAGAGACAATGACCGAGAATTGACCACGTCACCTCTTTTTCTTTCCATGAATAAATAAAAAAATCTACGGGAAAAAAATAAGAGAAAATATTGAATGAGCCGTCGCCTATAACGACTGGTCAATTTTTGAGGCTTCGCTTCCACAAGCGCCGCAGATCCTCCAATCAGAAACGACTCCGAAACCCTATAAACGACAAGCAGCTATGAATGAAAACAGTTGATTCCAAGTTGAACCATTTAATCCCAATTACAAAAGAAGAGTTGCAGAGAAAGCGACTATTTTGCTGATCTCTCCATACACAAGTTGAGAGAGAGAGAGAGAGAGAGAGAGAGAGAGAGAGACGAGGGAGAAGAATCACCACAAGTTT